>VIAB01004465.1:91604-115277 GCA_009801035.1 Oophaga pumilio | reverse complement strand
CAGGTTTCTAGGCACCGCGCGGTGCTTAGAAACCCGCTGTGTACTTTGGTTACCAGTCCCCCTGCAACAGCGCGCTGGTATCTAACGTACACATCGGGTTTCCATGCACCGCCCGGCGCATGGAAACCCGATGTTTACATTGGTTACCAGCTCCCGCTTGCTTATCGCTGGTCTCCCACCTGTCACACGCAAGGATGCGCGCTTGCCAGCGGGAGACCAGCGATCAAAAAATGGTCCAGGACATTCAGCGACAATCAGCGACACCCAGCAGGGGGGCTGATCGTCGCTGAATGTCACACTAAGCAAGATCGCTGGCTAGGTCACTGCTACGTCACAAAATCGGTGACGTTTCAGCGATCTCGCTAGCAATCTCGCTTAGTGTAAAAGGGCCTTTAGGCCATTCTTCCTGAACAATGGCCTTCAGATCACTATTATTCTTGGGTGCTGCAAACGACCAAAGATTTTCTATGGGCTTAAAGTCAGGCCACTGTGACGGGCACTTCAGAATCTTCCAGGTTTTCTAATGAAGGAAATCTTTGGTGGACTTAAAGGTATGCTTGGGGTCATTGTCCAGATGGAAGGTCTAATGACACCAAAATATCAGTTTGCTCATTAAACATGATATTTTCGTCAAGGATTGCCTGATATTTAAAATTAATTCCATCTAGTCTCCATCACATGCAGCAGGTTTCTAGTGTCAGAGGAAGCTAAGCAACCCACGAACATCACCAGCAACTGCCATAATTCATTATACGCAACAACGAGCAACCGCCATGCTTCACTGTAGGCAGGGAGTTCTTTTGAGCATATGCTAAATTTTTCCTCCTCTAAACAGATCCCTACTGTACATTTCTTAAAATGTTATGTTTTCTTTCATCACTTAATAGAACAAAAATTACAGAACCTCTGAGGCTTACTTGTAATGTTTGACTTTCAGCAAACTGGAGCCAAGTTTTCTTGTGCTATTGGGTCAGTAGAGAGTCTTGGAATTCAGGATGGACTGTGCACTGGGTCTTCACGTCCCTTTCTGTGATTCCTCAGGCCCCTCATCTGCCTCTGGCCTGTGAATAATTGGCATACTCTGAATCTTAGCAGTGACCTGTCATTCACAGACCGGAGGCAGATGGAGGGGCCAGGAATCGCAGACAGGGAGGAGAAGACCCAGTGCACAGTCCAGCCCCTGTGCATCGAAATCTAATTAGCAGAAATCTTCAAATGGAGATTAAAGAACAACAACAAAGCGGATTTCTTCACCAAAGGTATCAATTTAATCTGTATTACAGTGCCATTACAGCCATGACTTTACATTACAAAATCAGGCTGACAGGTTCTCTTTAACTTAAAATTTTGCAATCTATACTTCTCACTGTATCTCTAGGAACATTCAATATATTTGCATCTTTTTGTATCTTTTTCCTTGTTTATGCAAGACAGTGATCTTCTCTCTTAACTTTTTGAGACACTGCATGGACAACCAAAAAATATTAGTGACCAGGAGACCAATTCCTCTGGAATGTCACCAACAGCTGAAGTCTGGCTATGTATCACATTTGCAACAGGTCATAACAGCCAGAGGGGCTCTACTAAGTGATAAGGAAACACACCATAAAGATGGTGAATAATTCTGAAGTTGCAGTTGTGGTTAAAAGTGCGTTTGTGTTGAATTTGGAAAAGGCATTTATTATATTAATATTATTTATATACACCTGAAAGACTCAGAAAATGAGCGCTTATTGAAACCTGCTGCATGATGCCAGGGCACATTCTGAATATAATTCACCATATCTTTAATTTTGAATGACCATGTCCTAGAATTCGGAAAATCTTAACTTTCAAAATCTCAAATAGGAAATTCTAGGCCACTAATAGAGACTGTGGCCATCACCTGTCTATATAAAGCCTTAGGGTCTGCCAAATGGGAACGCTCACAGATCCCCTTTCGATAAACCTCTTCCTGAAGCCAAACCTTTTGACTCTAGCCAATGAGCTGGCCATCTTTAGTAACATCACTAAACCAGTTGTGGTGATGTCTCAGACATGACCATACAGTTGTAAAACATCCAATATACACTTAAGAATCAAATACAAGATCACCATTGCCCAAAACAAACCATAAGAACTCGGCTGGCATTTTTAACAACATCAGTTTTCATTTTTTCATATACTTCTTTGATACAATGTAAAGCCCATAAAAAACCTACATTTCATGGTTTTAGAATTAAAAAAAAATGTTGGTTACTTACCAACGTCAACAATATTTTCAGCTAGAAAGACAAAGTTTGGGTCATCTCCATTGATTAACGAAGGAGCTGACTTTTTCTTGGACGTCACTTTTCGAGACGGTACGGCCATGGTGAACCTTTTCAAAAACTTCTGCTTAGATACCCCAGTATAATCCTTCTGTCTACTCCACCAGAAAAAGTTTGTGATAGTTTCCAAATAGTTTCTTTTTTTTTTAACTAACAATCCAAAGTTATAGAAACCAGATCCGTCCTCTGTGTTTTGTTTCTCCAAGATGTTCAGAAATGTGGTGCTTGAAATGTTTTTCTTCTCTCACATTCCCATGTGAAAGGCAGTCATGATGAACCGGTGATCATCCCACCTCCATGTACTGTAGTAGAAATATTCAGGTGTGAGCTTGGAGAGAGGTGTGCCTGGATCATGCCCAGTAATGACAATAGTTTACGAAGAGTCTCCAGATGATTATGGCTATTCTAATTGCTGTCTGTCCCCCTCTCAGATCTATATCTTCACCCTGTCAGGAGAAATAGAAAACAATTTTTTAGGAAGTCATTATGATTCTACAAACAACAGCAAAAATTTGTAAGAAGAAAACCCACAAATTCTGCAAAATATTAATGTTTCAGGATTTTATTAAGTTTTTACAATGCAAATTTACAAATAGATAGAGAATGTATTTTTATCACTTCTATAGAAAATCTCGAAAACCTTTCTTTATCCCTCAGTTTAATGGACAGAGCCTTAGAAAAAAATTTTTTTAGGATTACAGACAGCTTCTGACTCCCATCTTGGAAGTTGACAAATATGGGTTCTTCTCATATCTTAAAGTGCTTTAGGGAGTACTGACTTTTATTAACCAGTTCAAGCCCAGGCGATTTCATCAGTTCCTGACCAGGTACATATTATGTTTATTTCATAAGTACGATTTTAAAAAGATCCCATTTATTCTATTTTTGATATTCTTAAAATTTTTGCATCTTTCTTTGTGATAGGTTGAACTTAATTTTTCAAACTTCCCCTTTTTATTTGTTTGCCGATATTGGGTGATATCAGTGACAAAATAAAGGAAATATGTGCTGTTTTTTCACACAAAAAAAATCAAGACCATAAAGGACCACTAAAAATACATTTTAAAATTTGTTTCCCTTTCTTTAAGAATTGTTTTTATATATTGGACACGTTAATTTTTTTTTAAAGGAGTCAGGGTTAGCAACTGATTTGGATTGGCAGTGGCTTTTTTTTATTTAATTTTTTATTTATTTATTTTTTATTCATTTCCCATATTGTGCACCCCATAAGGTTATCAAAGATCTTTGGGAGCATTTCAACATTTAATACTTTGTTTCTAATTGGGATGTTCCCTGTAACTGGGGCTGGTATATTAGCCCCAGTTACAGTGGAAATTCAGCCTTTTGGCTGCATAGCAGAGCTGACTGGGTCTCCCAGGACCCAGCAAACCCAGCTCCCTTTTTACACCCAGAGATCGTGATCACATGACATCTGGGTCAGGAGGAAGTACCGCTAACACTTCCTGTTTACTGTATACTCAGTGCTTGTTTAGCACTGCAGACACAGCAATCAAAAAGGAGGAGAAAGCAATAAACCGTTTCTGCCTTCTCTATGGTGAGTTTGGTTGTGTCTCACAGCCGGCTCCCAGCCCCCACATCTACATGATCATGTGCAACTGTTCTACTATGCAGTGACATTTTGGAACCTTACTGCAGAGAAGAACACAAATCACTCAGACATTTAAAGTCTATGAGCTGTCCGAAAGCAGTAAATGGCACTATCTTACAAGTAATGCTCCATTAAATGCTCTAGAACTTGCAAATGAACTGTCTCTCATAGGAAAAATACCAACTCCCCAATGTCATGTGTTATGTTGTGTTTTTTTTAATTGTTACTTTCTATCTTCATGTCTACACAGAAAATTCAGGAAAGAGAATTTGTCTGTGGATCTCAGACTGGAATACACACAATAGCTGACTGCAGAGCACTCAGTTATCTCTCCCAAGTACCCCACAAATGAGTGTTTGGTCTGACGTGTTTTTTTTTTAAAAAAGAATAATCTATTTTCTATGGGGAAATTTAAGAAGAGAGAATAGTTAGATTAGTGAAGAGATATCATAGACTTGTCTAAATAGATGTGTTTTTAGTGCACTTTTAAAACTGTGGATACTGGGAAGCAACCGGATTGTCTGGGGTAGTGCATTCCGGAGGACTGGTGCAGCATAAGAGAAGTCCTGGAGAGGGGAGTGGGAGGTTTAGATTATGCAGGATGTTAGTTTGAGATGATTATCAGAATGGAGAGAGTGACTAAAATGGTAGTCAAAGATGAGGGAGGAGATGTAGGGTGATGCAGAACTGCGGAGGGAATGGGTAGTGTGGTAGACAGAGATAAGGATGGAGAGGTTGGGTGGTGCAGAACTATGGATAGAGGTAAGGGAGGAGAAGTAGGGTGGAACAGCACTATGAAGAGCTATGTGGATAGAGATAAGGGAGGAGATGAGAGATAAGGGAGGAGATGTAGGGTGGTACAGCACTATGGAGAGCTATATGGATACAGATAAGGTAGAAGATGTAGGGTTGTACAGCACTATGGAGAGCTATGTGCCTAGAGATAAGGAAGGAGATGTAGGGTGGTACAACACTATGGAGAGCTATGTGGATAGAGATAAGGGAGGAGATGAGAGATAAGGGAGGAGATGTAGGGTGGTACAGCACTATGGAGAGCTATATGGATACAGATAAGGGAGAAGATGTAGGGTTGTACAGCACTATGGAGAGCTATGTGGCTAGAGATAAGGAAGGAGATGTAGGGTGGTACAGCACTATGGAGAGCTATGTGGATAGAGATAAGAGAGGAGATGAGAGATAAGGGAGGAGATGTAGGGTGGTACAGCACTATGGAGAGCTCTATGGATACAGATAAGGGAGAAGATGTAGGGTTGTACAGCACTATGGAGAGCTATGTGGATAGAAATAAAGGAGGAGATGAGAGATAAGGGAGGAGATGTAGGGCGGTACAGCGCTATGGAGAGCTATCTGGATAGAAATAAGGGAGGAGATGTATGGTGGTACAGTACTATGGAGAGCTATGTGGATAGAGATAAAGGTGGAGATGAGAGATAAGTGAGGAGATGTAGGGTGGTACAGCGCTATCGAGAGCTCTATGGATACAGATAAGGGAGAAGATGTAGGGTTGTACAGCACTATGGAGAGCTATGTGGCTAGAGATAAGGAAGGAGATGAGAGATAAGGGAGGAGATGTAGGGTGATACAACACTATGGAGAGCTCTATGGATACAGATAAGGGAGAAGATGTAGGGTTGTACAGCACCATGGAGAGCTATGTGGCTAGAGATAAGGAAGGAGATGTAGGGTGGTACAGCACTATGGAGAGCTATGTGGATAGAAATAAAGGAGGAGATGAGAGATAAGGGAGGAGATGTAGGGCGGTACAGCGCTATGGAGAGCTATCTGGAAAGAAATAAGGGAGGAGATGTATGGTGGTACAGTACTATGGAGAGCTATGTGGATAGAGATAAAGGTGGAGATGAGAGATAAGGGAGGAGATGTAGGGTGGTACAGCGCTATGGAGAGCTATCTGGATAGACATAAGGGAGAAGATGTATGATGGTACAGCACAATGGAGAGCTATGTGGCTAGAGATAAGGAAGGAGATGTAGGGTGGTACAGCACTATGGAGAGCTATGTGGTCAATGTATTTATGGTGTATTTTATAGTGGATGGGCAAATATTGCAATGTCTGGCACAGGGTGGAGACATCAGTGTAGCAGCTGAACATGAATATGGACCTGGTTGCAGCACTCAGGGCTGATTGGGGAGGAGGAAGGGGAGAGCTTAGTAAGAGGGATATTGATTAGTAAAGATTTGCTTTGGCCCAGAAGAGAATGAATCAGAGAGACTGTAAGCATTTTTTGCAGTTTCAAAAGTAAGATGAGGTCGAATTCTTGAGATTTTTTAGAAGTGCAGGTGACAAGAGCGAGTGAGTGGTTATATATAGTTAGTGAAGGAAAGATCTGAGTCATATATAACTCCAGGACAGAGGACGTGCCGAATGGAAGTTATGGTAGAACCACCAATGAAAATAGTAATACAGGGTTTAGGTAGGATTGTAGAAGTAGGAAAGACGAGTAGTTCAGTTTTGGAATAGAGGGATATTTTGTAGTAATGTGGGGGTGATGTCAGGAGACGATGAGTATAATTGGGTGTCATTGGCATAATGATAGTACCGGAAAACAAAATTGCTGATGGTTTGTCCAATAACGGTGTATAGATAATTTTAGTCAAATTCTGACACTTGACGCAACATCTTATAAGAAAGTTGTCCACAAAAATATGGCCCCAAAAATTTTCAACTGATAATCAATCTGCCTTTGCGGTGCAACAATGAAAGGTAGGTGAGGTGGTACAGTATAGACCAGTGTTTCCTAAACTCCAGTACTCGCGGCCCCCACGAGTCATGTTTTCAGGATTTCCTTTGTATTGCGCAGATGGTGAAAGTATCATCAAGGCATCAGGATGTGCAACACTATGTGAAACACCTGTGCAACACTATGGAAATACTGAAAACATGATCCGTGGGGTCCGTGAGGACTGGACTTTGGGAAACACTGGTATAGACCCAAAGTCATGGTCCTCCCCAATCAGAGCCAACCACAGGTCCTCCACATCTGTCACACCACCGGAGGTGCCGTATACAAATACAAATAGTAGAAATAACTGTAAACAAAACATATCTCCATATTTTCTATTACTATAGGTCTTCAGTATGTACGGAAGTTAACCTTCCAAAGCAAGAAAAGTCTGCGCCTTTCCTGACCAAATTAATTTAATTGTGTGAGCATATTATTGAGAGTTATGACTAAATGCAGCACATATCTGCAAGAACATAACATGCAATTAAATTTTATTGAAAGCGCTTAGGAGGAGCACTCCGTCATCCTCGCTGTGGACATGATTGGTTTAGTCAAAAGCAGCAGTGAAAATGTTCTTGTTAAATTAGGAGGCCTTTATTTCTCCATGGTTAATTATATGTTGGGCTACAAAAACTCATGTCAGCAAATTTCACAAGTACAAGTTGAAACTGTGCAAAATTAACCTGTCAAAAACGTAAAGTTCAATGTGACCTAAAATATTAATTAATTTCTTGGTATTCTCAGTGGTGGATGCAGACAGTTATTACATTTGCACTCAAAATTTTGAACAATTTGCAACATTTCCTTGTCGAAAATGTGTGCTCAAAATTTATCAATGCTTCATACAATTTAATATGCCATTTGATTACCTACATCACAATTTAGAAATGACGAGAAATGGGGAAGCAGTAAAAAGGGTGGTCCAAAACAAACATTTATTTTAATTCTAAATGTCATAATCTAATCTCTTTTCTAATATACTTCAATTAAAAAATCCCTATCGTTCCCTCTCTACTCTATTTAATTGCTTTATTTTATTTTATTTTTTTACTTTTCTTGCTGCTTTATTACTTTCAGTTTGAGAACTCCCACCCTGAAACAAAGTGTCATCAGGGACGTTGGTTTCAGAGGCTGGGCTAGTCCCTGCTCTACTGAGCATGCGTTGGTTGTCAATTCTGATGTATGCACAGTAGGTTCTTATCACTGCAATGTTCTTTTTAATGTACGGTGACAGTGCACTCCCTCGCTGGCTCGGATGAGAAGTTGCATGGGCTGGAAAGGGAATGCACTGTGTGCATTGTAAGGAAAGAACGCGGCAAAGAGGAAAAGCAGAGACGAGCCCCACCTCCGAAAGTGACGTCACTTGCATGGGTGGCGCTAGTCTCTGCTCGCAGGGTAAACACCTTACAATGTGCACTGACCATATTCTCTTTTGCCAGCTTGTCAGTTCTCATCAGAATCAGCAAGGGAGTGCACTGTCACTGTGTATTAAAAAGAATATTGCAGTGACAATAACCTACTGAGCATACATCAGAATTGACAATCGATGCATGCTCAATATAGTATGGACTAGCCCAACCCCTGAAATGGATGTCACTTATGATGCTTCGTTTCAGGGTGATGGCAGAGGCTTTGGCAGTGACCGCAGTCTCTGCCTCCTAACATCTCAATTGAGTATCTCAGCCTGCACTGGGGTTCTCAAACAAAGCATTATCAAAAAAGCAGAAAGAGAGGGAATAACGGGGATGTCATGACCACAAGAGTCGGTACAGCAGATGGTACAACAAACACCAACAACAGGATGGAAAAAGGGGAAGAAGGCCCTAATGGTAGGGAACGAGGGATGGGACACCTTCTAAGTCACCCTGTGCCTATCCCTAAGCTCCCCTAATGCCCTATGCGGGTCCTTCCTCCCGCCGCTGTCATGAACCTCGTCCCTAGCTGTCACCTCACTTAAACCTGGCTAGTGCACTGGCCGGCAAGGACACTAGTCTCACCACTGTAGATGGTGTAAACTGTTATGTTTTGGTAGCTGAGGAGGCAGGAGCAAAAAAACGCATAGGCAGCCAAACACCAGAGAGGTTGGAAACTAATAGGTTGCAGACCCCTAAACTAACCGCATAACTAGAAGCAGCCGTGGGACGTTCCTACAGTGCCCTAGACGCCTCGTCACAGCCGGAGAAATTAGCTATCCCTGAAGATGGAAAGAGGAAAGCTATTTGCCCCGGAGTAGAGCCCCTAAAGAATAGGAAGCCCCCAAACATATAATGGCGGTTAGACAAGATGAAAACACAAACACAGACAGAAAATAGAGTGAGCAAACGCTGGGGCCCAAAACTGTCTAGATAGGACAGCACAGGAGAGAATACTGTCTGCAACCCAGAAAAACCCTAGGAAAAACTCCAACACTTCCGAATCCAAAAACACTGAGACCACACGGTCTCGACCACCTATATCAGATCTCTGGTGTGGACACGTAGCTACCCAGCAGTAAAATATCACAAGAACTGAGCAAATAAACAAATACAAAAAGCGAACGGAGACCAGCCAAAGCCCCCCAAAGGGGACCCGGCTGAAGACAAAAAGCAATGCAACAAGAAATAAGGTAATTCAAACCACAGTAAAAAAACTGAAAGTGACTTATCTGAATGCAAGCAGGAAACAGCAGAAAAGCAGGCTGAATTCCAACCTAGACCAGGAAGAACAATTGATCACTGGCAAGAACCATGGGAGGTCAGCTCACTTATATCAGGCCAGTCCGTACCACCTGATAACCAATCGTCAGTTGCAGGTGGTGGATTTTTGCTGTTCAACATAGGTTCAATACCCTCAGCAACCACCAGAGGGAGCTTCAGCTCTGAAGTCATCTCCAACACGTTCACAACAGTAAACACAGTGGATAGTGACAAGCACGCGACAGACAGGGAAAATACATAAGTAACTTAGCTCCAGGCACCGCTGACAAGCTCCACACCGCAGAGGACACGGAAACAGGACCCCGAACTCAACAGAAGTAGCCGATTCAGCACTGACACCAGAAAGCTTCACACTCCAGGGCTGGTCTGCATAGAATAACTCTATCACCAACAGTCAGCTGATGCATTACGTGACTATTTAAAGGATGGTGGGAGTGGTCACCACCCACATCAGCTGACCTAGCAACTCAGCAGTTTGCAGCAAGTAAAACTGACATTAACCCTTGCTGGCACAAAAGCAAAAAACAACATTTAAAATAAAGCAGAGCCAGAGTTGTCATGAATCCAAAAATGGATCGTGACAGGGGATTTTTTAATTAAAGTTTATTAGAAAAGATATTAGCTTATTACATTACATAGACATTTAAGATTAAAATAAATGTTAGTTTTGGCAGTGAATTACATTTCTGCATAAAATGTCCCATTATTGTAGACAGGTCACAGCTCTCTTAAAAAGGTGCGTAACATATACATTTATGCTGTAACTTTAAGGATAGGGCTACATTTTCTAACTTTGCTCGCAAGACAGGTCATATGGTGAAAGATCGTTAGTCTTAGCTGCTACATTGCAGAGCAATACAAGGGTACCGTGACAAGCGAGTTGCAAAAATCGGGCATGATCAGCCCCAGCCTAATTTTAATCTTGTATAAAAAGTCACAATCTGTACAAAATTCAACATCAGTGGACAACATTTGACACATTAATGCACGTGAATAAACCATTTTCTCTCCATCTTTGAAAATCGATCCAATTATGCTAATGAGAGTGGTATCCGATTTTCCTGGAGGTGGAGAGAAAAAAAAATTCCATCTTCTACATTCTGTCAGTCCATGAAAATTAGACCACACTCGGATGTCATCCGAGTGCAGTCCAATTTTTTTCACGGACCCATAGACTTGAATGGCCAAGGAAGAGGGAGCGCGTACCCTACAGATTTGTGCGCAAATAACTCCATTATTGATAAATGTAGGCCAAAAAGATTCAAGGGAATCCTGTAAAATTATAGGAAAAGGTATTTTTTCCCCGTATACGGGCTTTGTCTGGTAATCTATGCAATATGATGCCAAAAGTCTAGACTTTTAGACTGCAACAGTGTAGATGTTTTATGCTTCAGTATTTATGCACGTCCATAGAAACTTCAATATAGACATACAGATGCGAGTCAATATAGTCAAGGTTTAGTAGGCCTAATTTCTGGGACTGAATTGTCACAAAAGGTGCATGGCATTATGTTCATCCAAATCAAGACATACAAGACTAAAAGAAGGATATTTGTCAATTAGAGTAGAAAAGTAGGTGTCTACAGTACAGAAGTTGTTTGCTTCCGCGGAGGACCCAACAGGTCCATACCGTAGACTCGCAGCTCATTGATCAATGGCAGCCATGTCGTACAGTACTTGATTTCCCCATGGAAGCAGTGCAGAGAAATTAAACACTCGTTACTAGGTTCCCCTGCGGATTACAACCGATTAAAGGGTGTCCAACAGTTGGATACATTAAGACGGCTCATTTTCCTTGGACTCTTTTTTTTTTAATCATGTAACATTTTTATTTATGTTTTGTTTTTTTACAACAGATAAAGAGAACAGCACACATTTTCATTCCCTTTTCTATTCCGAAAAATGTCCCCACATAATAACTATGGTTCTTGAAATTACAGTAACATCCTGCATTCACAGCAAATTGGTCATGAGCGGATTACAAGATGAGATCGCTTTGTTACTCCAAAAATCCATGTATTTTATTCTTCATGTAAAGTCGTTAACAGAAACACACCGACATCGTTGATCACTAATGGAGAATTCTGTCCGTGACTAAACTAATTGGAGCCAACCCTTACCTATCCAGCCAATTAGACCAAATGGCTTCAAATTTTTATTTTCCGTCTGACATTTTGTTTTGTTCATGGAGACTGACTAAATAATTTTGTCTATAAATTCTATCCTGGTAGGAGGTTCCTTGCTATGAGTTTCCTGGCCATATGAGACGTTGATAGGTGTGGACCCACTGCGACACTGTCCGGGCTTATCCTGGAGGAGCGTAATAAGTGGCTACCTGGTCTCCAGTAGCACCTCTGATGGTGAGTATAGGCTGGGCCGTCAAGGTAGCCATCAGGTACCACTCCAGGGCAGTCTTCGGACCTGCAGAAGCTGATCAACAGATCAAGGCATGGATATGAGGTACAGTGGGACACAGACATAGTCAGACAGTCCAAGGTTGAGGCAGGCACCACAGGATCAGAATATGAAGCCGGGGTCAAGAGCGGAGAGGTCAGGAGAAACGAGGAAATTAGCTGGATCGGTAACAGGAGAGACAACACTATAAAACGCCTAATAGGATACTAGGAGACGAACTGCACTAAGAACCTAAGCTCAGCTAGGGGTGGAGGGCAGACCTCCCTAATATATACCCTGCTGGAAGGGGAAAGGCCAGGGAAGTTAAATTCTGCAGGACAGGCAGGTGATAAATTCCTGCAGCGTTTCGCCACACCACCCTATGGCAAGGTGGAGATTCTTCTTCAACAGGAGAATTCAAGAGACCGCTCAGCGTGAAGGCCTGAGATTGAGATAAGGAGAACGGTGAGCGCAGTGCGTACAATGGTGCTAAGAAAGCATGTGAGTTATCGGTGCGACACCATATACAACCTCCTGGTTATTCCCAATTTTATTGGACCAGAAATTGGAAAATCAGGAATATAACCCATGATACAAGCATAAGGGGACAATTCTATGGAGACTTCATGTATGGAATTTATCATGTGAACTATTATTCTGCAGAATCTGGATGATTTAGAACAGTACCACATCATTGGCATTAAATCAGTATTGTGTGTCCAGCACCTTTTACACAATGGTGTGTCACGTAGCCTAATGTCATATACCCTATGTAATAGGTATAAGGTATATATGTTAGGGCCTATGGGACTCATTCAAGGACAGTTGTGGAATCTTACTCACCATCTCCTTCACAACTTTCTTTTAGATTCAATGATGTATAATCCTAAATGTTTCCTGATTTGTGATGGTACATGAGGCCCAATGGAGGATTTAATAAAATAGTTATGTCATATAATTATCTTCCCCTTCTTTATTTGGAGTGTGCCTTGGCTGAAAATATTTATAGAAGTCATTGTATGGAAAATCACATTCAGACTGTAAAGTAGAAAATAATTTAGTATCACCTTCACTCAATATCTGACATGTGGAACCCTGAAAGGGACATGTCATGTAAAAAAAAATGCTGTAAACCTACAGGTATGGGGATAATCTGCAAATTAATAGCGTTCTGAAACTGTACAGCAGCTGCACTTAGAGCACTTTATTCCTCTCGGCAGGCTTGGGCTTTCAGTCATAGCGGTGCGGCCGGCGCTGCTTCAGTCATTGCTCAGTACACAGTGAGCAGCGGCTATAACTGCAGCCTGGCACTGACTGACAGCCGACTCTAATGGAGAGCTGTCCGTCAGTCAATGCTGAGGGCGTGGTTACAGCCGCTGTTCACTGTGTACTGAGCGGTGATTGAAGCCTTGCCAGCCGCACCGCTATGACTGAAAGCCTTAGCCTGCTGGGAGAAATAAAGTTAATTTCCTCCCAGCAGCAGCGCTCTCAGTGCAGGCCAGGACAGCTTCAGAATCCTATTAGCCTACAGATTAACCCCATGTCTGCAGGTAATGGTGTTTTTTTTACATGACAAGTTCCCTTTAAATTTCCATCTTCTAAATCCCTCTAAGCTGGCCAGTTCCAGGAGCCATGGCATGTCCGATATTGGAGAGCCAGACAGTTGTCACATATTGAAAAATTGTTGTAACAGGGTTTTAATAGAGATTTTATCTGTTCCAGGGATGGACATAGACAGAATTGGGCCCAGGTGCAAAGACAGTTTATGGGCCCTTTGCAATCCAATATCTAATGCTCATAAGTCATAATGCACAATTCCACCTGCTCAGGAGCTGGTAGTAGCCTCCTTTTCTCTTGGTCCCTGTTCGCCTGCACAAGCTGCACCAATGATTTGTACACCCTTGATCTGTCATACTTCATCCTCTGAGTTGTTGCAATTGAACAGCTAAGAAAAAAATGCAGAGGTCAAGCACTGTCAGTCCACCATTTTTTTACTTCTTTGCAAAGTTTCCTGAATTGTAGTATTTCCTTTTCCCCATATCAGCTCTCTAAGCAGACAATTAATCTTATTAAAAAACTTAAGATAAGAAGTTCATGAGATATTAGTATGGACTCTCGTATCACTAAGCATTTACTAACTGTTTTACTTGCTGAAGGAATGCTCAACTGGTCCAAATTAACAATGCGATCATCTATTAGTAGCAAATCTGATTTATTCCAATTAATGGACAACCCTGAGTATTGGCCAAAAATCTCTATTACTGACATAGTATTGTGTAACGATATGTCCACATCTTGAAGAAACAGAAACATGTTGTGATGCTGGCTAGTCACTTCTCAAGCCAGGATTAAAGGAGTTCGGGGTCAAATACCAGAAGTGTAAGTCAAAGGCAAAGGGGGCAAGACAAACTAATAGTTAAATGGCAAATTATGGGGTCAGGCAACAAAGATCAGAGTAAAAAAGGGGCAATACAAATGAATAGTCAAAAGGCAAAGTCCAAGGTCAGGCAATGAAGATCAGAACAGCAGAGCAAGAGCAAAAGGAACGCACACCACCCATCAAGCAAAGCTAAGATGGCAATGGTGTGACCATTGTCAGCTACCTAAAAAGCCAGGCAATTACCCAGAAAGGGTGACGCATGGAAGAAACTCAGCAGGCCCGGAGATTGGGCTGCTTGACTAGCCCTAATTTACATGGGGATAGCCCGGCATGCCCCAACTCTTGATTGCGCAGTCAGGTTATTCCATTCACAAAACTGACACACTGAAATCCATAGAGTGGCTAAGCTGTCCCTAGGACATAGTGAGTGGCGGAATCATGACACATGTAATCAGCACAGAAGACTATTTGTTCTTCAATATGACCACATCTAAATCCATTAATAGATGGGTCAACTTTGATACATGCAGTCAATGACTCTAAGTTGACAACGAAAAGTGGGGAGAGCAAGGGGATCAGTAGGGTGGATAAAGTGGAACCAGCAGGGATGGAAGTAGGTAAAGCACAGCATGCACAGAAGGTGGAGCACATTAAGATCTAGAGACTCAATCACAAGACACAGGTGTGTGTAGTAATGGGCCTTAAAAAGGTCTAAGAAGATGATATAATTGATCTTGCTATCTGCAAAACACAACATGGAACACAACAGAGGGTAGCGGTTCCAGGGGAAGAAAGCGAAGCCAGGGATACCCAAAACAGGTGTGAAACAACATCCCACAAATATTCCCATCCAATACTATAGAAGATTTTGGCTCCAAAGACATTTTAAAGAAAACAAAGTGTTTATTTAATTGAGATTTAGGAAACCAGGGAGTTCATAAAGTTCATATTTCTTTTCATTTGACAACGTATTTAAACAAGCATGTATTTTTCTTCAATCTATTTCTCTATTTCACTGCCTCTTTTTTATTTTCCACAGCGTAGAAACTTTTTTACTCAAGTTGAAAAACAATGCCAATGGAACAGATTGGAATTAATGTCATAATCAAGCCACTGACTGGTAATTTGTTTCAAACCCATTCAGCTGGGACAGAGCCGTTCCTTTACTCTTTTTGATACAGTGAGGAAAAAAGTGATTAAATATCCGAATGCACAAACCACTGGCTAAAAAAGGTATCAAGCACCAAACAGATGGTAAGTACCAATTTCCCAAGTTTCTCATGTTTATGCTCCTATACTGTATAAATTGAAGCAAGTTTTTTTTTCATTCCAGTCTTGTCCCGTCATTAGATCCTTGATTTTCTCTTGCCTCCAGCACAGGAGATGGATGATTATCGTCTTACTAGCAAATCTATCTTTATTCTTTATGGATTGACAACAGATAAGCAAATGGGCTTTTAAATATCCTCCAATCATGAATCCTAGCCTGACAGAAGATGTCATTGGTGGCAACAGATCATCATCTATCACATAATCTCTATGATTAATGGTTGCGCAAAATTAAAGCTTCATGATATTGGTCCTATCAGGGAATTTGTCAAATATCCTTTCCTTAAAGGAACACTAGATACAAAAAATGCACAAAAAAGGGAGAAAATCTATTCCATCAATTCCTCCCTTAATCGGCCCTACACTTTGATTCTAATTTCATATAATAATAAAACTGAGAAATGTATAAAGAAATCTTCACTGCGTGCCCTAGGAGATCAGCCATGTCCCTTCCGCTGACTGACTGTCCTACATCTGGCTTCATAAATAGTGGCTGCAGCAGGAGCTTCCCCCCTGCATGGATGGCGCATTCAATTTGAATAAAAAAAAATCTTCAAGCCTCATTTTGTATCCATTGGAATAAAAACCATATACTGGTAATGTCATAGTCACTCTGTATTTTTCATAGACAGAACACGTACTCAATATGGGGCTGTACACATTTCCGTGTTTTTTTAAAGGATGGCGAGTTTGCAAAAAGATCAGCAAGACAAGTCATGGATTAAAATTACCCATACGAGCCTAAGGGTCCATGAAAATCCCGGACAACATATGGATCGTATCAGTGTGCTATATCCACAGTTATGACTGCAATGTATAGAAGTTTTTTAACCTATATGTTTTTATACATACGGGAAAAACACTGATGGTAAAAAGTGACACACGACCAAACACTGATGGTAAAAAGTGACACACGATCAAACAATGATGGGAAAAAGTGACACACAACCAAACATTGATGGTAAAAAGTGACACACGATCAAACACCGATGGGAAAAAATGACACACGAGTAAACACTGATGGTAAAAAGTGACACACAACCAAACACTAATGGGAAAAAGTGACACACGATCAAACAATTATGGGAAAAAGTGACACATGACCAAATACTGATGGTAAAAAGTGACACACAGCCAAACACTGATGGGAAAAAGTGACACACGATCAAACAATGATGGGAAAAAGAGACACATGACCAAATACTGATGGTAAAAAGTGACACACAACCAAACACTGATGGTAAAAAGTGGCACACGACCAAACACTGATGGTAAAAAGAGACACCTGACCAAACACTGATCTAAAAAGTGACATACGATCAACCACTGATGGTAAAAAAATGACACATGACCAGACACTGATGGAAAAAAATGACACGCGACCAAACACTGATGGGAAAAAGTGACACATGACAAAAAACTGAAGGGAAAAAGTGACATACAACCAAACACAGATGGTAAAAAGTGACACGACCAAACATTGATGGTAAAAAGTGGCACACGACCAAACACTGATGAAACTCAGATCCAAAACGCTGATGACGCTAAGACAATTTTTCATGCACGTGAAAAATCATCTGCATGAGGTCTAAAGACATTTTTTCTCAGACAGGTCTCAAAATTTGGAACAATATTTCAATGAATATGAAGTGACTGATTACTATTACATTAATACATTGCACCTGTGTAAGTAACCATAAAAATGTACAATCTGTGTCTACAATTCTATTCTACTTTCTCAATTACGTAATATAGGTGCTGTAGAGAACTTTTCACTTACTCCACATATTTCGTTGTAAGGAAAGGAAATCAACACAAGTCCTTGCTTGTCCTGAGTCACATCACCTAATCAAACAAAGCAAACGTTCTTGTGGGATTCTGCAAGTACCAAGCAATGACGTACATACAGAAATCATCCGGCTACAATGAAAAGTTTCCGTGATGAAGAAGTTAGACAGTGATTTTCTAAAAAGGTATGCACATCTTCACACAAAGAACCGGCATGTTCTCAATCACTTTCTTACATTTTTGTGCGGTTTTCGTAATGATGTTTTGGACAATTGTTTTATTTTATTAATGTCAGGATGGACTTCTCTTTCTTTAGCAGGTTTTGATGGGGGCTTTGGTTATTGCTATTACAACATGGGGAGACTGTCACAAGGGTGTCACGTTCCCCTAGAAGACCTGGAGTTAGACGGTCACGTCCGTCTGGTAATGAATCACAGGTCTTCTTTAGAGATGGTTTGATTTGTGTCACTTTTTAAATGGATTTAGTTTCTTCTGGTGCTGAAGAAGTTAACAACCCTTTCTATGCTGGTCAGAAACATGCAGCTCCATTTCAGCTGCTTTTGATTACCTCTTCCAATAAAAACTGGTCAGACCTTCTTGTCCCTGCTGGTGAAAGATTAATCTTCCTGTGCTGGTTGGAGTAGAGTTGTTGTAGTAGTGATCAGTGGTTTGCTGTAGTACATGTATGTTTATCTCCTGGTCCCTGTTCACATTTAGTTTCCTCCTCCCTGTCTCTATCCTCCTCCCTATTGTTGGTTAGTGCTTTTAGAGGTTTTTTATTATCCCTGTTTTGTCTTTGTGTCTTGTTGCATTACATTTTGGCCCCATGTCTCCTGGTGTCGGGGAGGGGACAGATCACGGTTTAACAGGAGCATGGTAAGGTTGGAGACTCAGACCTTTCTACCTTCGAGAGTACCCCCGGGACAGGGATAATTAAGGTCCCAGTTCCAGGGACAGTTTGAGGCCCCCTTCCTTTCCTAAATACCGTCACAGCATCACAGAGACATATCAAAACCCGAGTGCTGATTCCATATACTAGTATGAAAAATATAGCAAAGGATTTCCAACATTACAAGTTATCACCTATCCACAGGTATCCCACTGATTCCAAGAAGGGAGCTCTAAAATTCCCTTTGGTTAAAGAACGATGGTACGCATGCAAGCCTTAAATCAATAGTTGTCAAAGGAATTGCCATGGAAATCTGAGTGTGCATCTGTGGTCACTGCTTCATTTTAGCAATGGTGCTTCAGAACCCTGTTCTCGGATCAGTTTGGTTACCAGTAGTTGGACCAAAATCAATTAGCGAATTACTTTTATAGATAGGTGATAACTTGCAATATTGAGGATAACCCTTTCAAGAGAACCTAAACTTTTTATAATTTAATTATCGATCAGCCTTTTCAAGGTCCTAGGTCTTTGCAATGAGAAAAAACTAGGGAACAAGAAAAGCTAAATAGTGTGTTATCAAAAATAAGGTGGTGATCAAATGGCAGTTCTGCTCATCTAATAGGGTTGTGTGAGACACATCTCAGATTAGGTATTAAATAAGGTTTCAGCAGCTGCAGAGCCCCTCTGGTCGTTGCTCCAATATAGTAATGAAGTATTTTTCGCTGCTGGTGTGCAACCAATAAAGGAGTCGGAGTCAGGCGAAGATATTGACACTGAATTTTATTCTCAACACGTTTCGAAGTTTTACAACCTCTTCATCTTTCTGGTTCTCCTGAAGGAGTTTTGATTCATTGAAACACGTGGAGAATAAACATATCTTCGCTTGATTCCGACTCCATTATTGGTTGCACATCAGCAGTGCAGAATCCCCGCTATCTCTTTGCCTACAAGTCTTTGTAATATACACCAATAACTTATATTCTATATATAACTTCATGCTCAAAGTGCTGGTTTAGCTGCGTAGTTCTTGCTGTTTTATTTGATGCTGTATACTGTAGGTCTAGCAAAATCTAAAAGGGGAATTTACACTGCAAGATATTTGTGAACGAACGTTGTTAAAAACGCTCGTTATACAATTATCTTGTTGTTATTAAACATATAAAGAAAGACTATGTAAGGGGGTGAAAGAATGTTCCTGTTTTTCCCTACCCCTTAAGTGTATATCATGTTGCAGCATGTAAATAGTTATTGTATAAGTATAACGTTTGGTTGTATAAGTATAACGTTTGGTGGTATTGCTACATAATGCTATGTACTACTACTAGTGTTTATGGTACTGCCACATTCTTATGTGTTACCATTGTGTGTAAATATGTTTATTGCATACGTTAATGTATTCCGCTGTATTGTACTTGTGCATAGTTCAGGGAAAGTTAAGTGCATCCTGTTGGGGCATTAGAGGAGGGCACTTTAGTATGTAGTATAGCCATTTGGGTAAATGTAGTACTGTCATGGACCACTAGGTGGAGGTATACTAGTGGGCCTAATTAAGTAGAGTTTCTAGTTAGTTCTTATAGAGTTAAATGTAGGAGGGGCTGCCTGGTAGTAAGACAGGTTTGTAGGAAGTTAGCTCAGACGGGGCCAGTGTGCCCAAGTGTCCACAAGGGCTTAGGCCCAGACAACCGGCAGCCATGCAACGTACCAAGTATAGCAAGCCACATTACCCACGGCCGCTGAATAGTCTCGCAGTGGGCCTATACAGAAAAGGAAAGATGTTGCGCCTTACTGCCTGGGCCAATGGTTTTTAGGGCAGAAGTTGGCTGGGCCAAGGAACTGAGGGGAGCTGGAGCTGCAACGAGTTCAGTGCAGACGGGCCGGATGATTCACCAGGGGCCACCAAACCTAGTGATTGATGAATTCAGTTCTGAGGTAAAGCAGGCTGGAGGAGATGTCATTATGGCGAGGTCAGGCCTGAAAGGAACTGGGGAGCAGTCTGGGATGGTCCGGTCCGGGCGTGTACTGTACAGAAGGCAGGGAGAGAAAAGGAAACAAATGTAACACCTGTTTTGCCAACTATGGATGTAACGTTTGAAGAGTTCAGTAAAGAGAGTGTTAAAGTTGTTCTGGACTGTGTCTCCATTACTGGGGGTCACCTGGAAGAGGGACCATCGATGCCTGGGAAGCACCCAGGGGAAGTGGAATCTGGAGATACAGGTACACCAGAGGGAAGAACACCGTTTCATTTTGGTTGATGGGCCGGACATGGATGTTACGATAATCCAGGTCACGACTACAGTCCGGGCCCTCCCTTACAACTATGCATACTATAAATAATTCAAAAACATAACCTTATTATTAACATATAATAGCATTTAAAACACGTATGTTGAGACACTCTTATAAATATCAATAATGTGTGGTTCTGTTTACATTAATCCAATTATTCAAAATATATCTAAAAAATGGCTCCAAAATACAGCAATTGATATAGTGCTACAGAACAAATTAAAATAGATATATGATAGTAGAATAAGGGGAAAAATGACTTCCCTAAATAAGATAAAATGTTACTAATATATAAATTCCATTCTGCAATGTAGGGAAAAAGTGTTTAGTGCATAAAATTGTAATTCATAAAAAGTTATTTAGATTGATAATGAAAAATATATATAACACTATATGCAAATATCCAATACAGTGCAATGATAAGTATGCAAAGAGTGATAGCAAAGGGAGTGCTACATGTAATATGCTGCATACTTTGGTATAGATGACTATGTCTCCCTCATAATCATGTAATGGATGAGCCCTACTTGATGCCTTCACATAGGAAACCACACAATGAAAAAAGCTAAAAAAAATTAAACATAATAGGACTGGATCAAACAAACCACATCACCTCTGATGTTTTAACCCGACACACGTTTCACCACTGCTTCATCAGGGGGCAGATAAAGCAAACAAGGGCCAAAGGTTGTTATTTATGTGGCAAGTAACCAATGAGGAAAAATGAAAAGGTGTGCTACATATAATATTCTGCATACAATGGCATAGATGACTATGTCCCCTCATAAGTATGTAATGGATGAGCCCCTCTTGATGCCACCACATAAGAGAACACACAAGGAGAAAAAATAAGAAACACTAAACATAATAAGACTGGAAAAAACAAACCATATTCAACTCAGATGTTTGTGCCTGACACACGTTTCGCCATAGCTTCATCAGGGGAAAGATGCAGCAAATAGGGGCCAGAGGCTGTTATTTATGTGGCAAGTAACCAATGTGGAAACATAAAAAGGACCTGTAGCTATTAGCTACGGGACCTGTGCGACATCAATGATTATCTTGCCGTGTAAACAGGCTGAAAAATTGTGCAAAATACTTATTCACTGAGTGAAATTATCTTTTCTGCGTAGAAACTAGGTATGAAAACCAGCATTTTCACTATGAATTTAGAGATAGAAGGAAGTGAAATAAGGTAATGGAGTATATTGCAAAGATTCTAAATTAAATTATATAAAAAAATATAAAAAAAAAAATGTTAAGCTTTAAGCCCTATCCGAGTGCCAGAATGCTATTGGTAAAGGGAGCCTGTGTGCCGCACACAGATGGGAGCACCTTTTTGTTTTATTAATCAGATCCTTTTTTTTTAGGCGCCGATCACAAAGATCATTCACAAAAATATGTCCAAAACAACCCAAAGGTTTGCCACCTTTGTAGTAAAGCCAGGTAGTTAACAACGACTGTAAGCAGCTTTTGCCCACGACTTTCCTTTGATCTCTAAAAAACATAATGGTTAATTGTTAAAACCCATTAATATCCATTCAGCAGGTCCACAGACATGTCAGTCCTCAGCAGGGGAATTCAGCAGGTGAACTTAGCAGAGGCAGAGAAGACGTCTCCGGGACAAGCTGACAGGCGGAGACATTTAATATTTTATCTCACTTCCGTATCTTCCCGAGAAGATATCAACTCAGCAAACAGCTGTCTGTTCAATTCCTGGGGTAATTCTCTTATACCTTCCAAAAGTGTATAAACACCTTATTCTCACTAATTAATGAAGACTTTGTTTATAACTTCCCATTAATATTTATTGTCGGGGGACAAAGACGTTCCAACATCAATATGAAACAGATCAGAATGAACTAAAGGCAGTTTGTGATACTTTGGAGACAAAATATGACATTAGCACCAACAAACTATTGGAACAAACTATACTTCAATGCAAATATTCAAGTCAGGAAGAGAATCTGTGCAAAACACAGCAAAAATTAGATAAATAACACTCAGCCAGCAATGCCACATATTGATAAGCCCAAAATCAATTATCATCCACTGTAATGGGGCTAAATGTGACCATGAAACCACTGGGACACATCAAAAGCAATACAAGGATAGCCACCGCAGCGGTAAATGATGTACACGTCCATTATAACAAAATTCAAACTTTATTTATTACCTCACAAAATCTATAAAGCAATATATACAGGAATATGGGAAACAGGGTGTATACAACCACAATAGAATTATTGATTGGCAACAGATATAATTAAGTCTTGACTCCCTCTCTCTGATGATATTCCATAAATAATGCAGGAAGGGGGTATTTATAGCAAATCCCCAATTATTACCATAATGGCCATATTGGCAAATCCCTATATATAGCATTCAATAGAGATTATCCCTGATGTTAGCATAATGATACCGACCAAAATACAAGGAACATTACCTGTCAGTTAAAGTGCAATGTGCCTAGCAGCTGTACGGGTTCCGAGGGGGTGTGTGTGCCCGCCCCAACGTACGTTTCGGTACTACCTTCATCAGGGGTAAGTAAGATTTTCCATCCGACGAGGATTAGAAGAGGAGCGTAATATATAATAAAAAAATATATTCCGCAGTGATGTTCAGTGTGCTATAAAGTAAAGGTCCTATTATAGCACTGTGCTTTCTTAGAAGATCACTGCACCCAATTATTGTTTTAAAGAATGAAGAAAAAATGGTACTCCAGCGTAGAAAAATACAAAACTTCATCTTTAATGAAAAAAATGTATAAAAGCAGGCACAATGCGGACTACATATAGATCCCAGAGAGCTACCGATTAAGACCGGAGTGTCGTAACGCGTCAGTTGGTAGCTCTATTTATATGTTGTCCGCATTGTGCCTGTTTTTATGAATTTTTTCCATTAAAGACAAAGTTTTATATTTTTCTACACTAGAGTACCTTTTTTTCTTCATTCTTTGGAACTTGCACGCCCAAGCCCAGGCGTCTCCGTGCGTCTCTTGGAAAGAGACTGCAATTGGTGATCTGACTTCTCCCGTTCCCCATTCCCCTTTTTTCATACAATTATTGTTATGGTGTCTGAACAGTGAGGTTCTAATACAAGATATAGGACTGCCCTGATTGGGCACACATTGTCGCGGTGGGATGTCTTTTACGCTTTTTTGATCAAAATAGTGTTAACTAATTACCGTATGTTATTTATATGCACTATTGCTATTTATTAACTTAC
>VIAB01004465.1:23551-45783 GCA_009801035.1 Oophaga pumilio | reverse complement strand
GCTTAGGGAAAGTTAAGTGCGTCCTTTTGGAACATTAGAGGCGGGCACTTTAGCATATACTGTAGTTTCTATATCTGGGTAAGTGTAGTTCAGTTGCGGGCCACTAGGTGGGGGCATACTAGTGTGCCTTGTTAAGTACAGTTGCTAGGTAGTTTCACATAGGGTTAGGTGTAGGAGGGGCTGCCGGGTAGTAGTAAGAGGTTCCTAGGAAGTTAGTTCAGACGGGGCCAGCGTGCCCAAGTTTCCACAAGGGCTTAGGCCCGGACAACCGGCAGTCATGCAACGTTATAAGTGTAGTAACCCACGTTACCCACAGCCGCTGCATAGTCTCGCAGTGGGCCTTTACAGAGAGGAAAGATGTGGCATCTTACCACCTGCGCCAATGCTTTTAAGGCAGAAGTTGGCTGGACCAAGGAACTGAGGGGAGCTGGAGCTTTGACGAGTTTGGTACAGATGGGCCGGATGCTTCACCCGGGGCCCTCAAACATAGTGACTAATGAATTCAGTTCTGAGGCGAAGCAGGCTCAAGGAAGTGTCATTACAGTGAGGTCAGGCCTGGAAGGAACTGGGGAGCAGTCTAGGACGGTCCGGTCCGGGCATGTACTGCACAGAAGTGACAGAAAAGCAGGGAGAGATAAGGAAATGAATGAAACACCTGTTTTGCCAACTGTGGATGTAACGTGTGAATAGTTAAGTAAAGAATGTGTTCAAGTTATTCTGGACTGTGTCTCCATTACTGGCGGTCTCAAGGAAGAGTGACCGTTGATGCCTGGGAGGTGCCCAGGAGGAGTGGAATCTGGAGATGCAGGTACGCCAGAGGGAAGAACACCGTTTCATGTAGGGGAAGAGTGGGACATGGATGTTACAGTAATCCAGGTCACGGCTACAGTCCGGGCCCTCCCTTACAAAACCACGATAGAGCAATACATGCATTGGGAGATGTCACATAGATGGACCTCTCAAAATTCCCATGGATGAAAATAAAATTAGATGATGGTCACAGCTCACCTTCTCCAACTCCCTGCACAGCAGATCACAAAGCATGCTTAGAAAACTCTCCTATAGAAGTTGATCTAGTGTAGAAGCAGTGGCAATAAGTCAGTCCCAAATAAAATAAAAAGATTACTCTACATCAGAAAATATAAACAGATTTCAATTGTTAAAAAAGGAAGAGATGAAACATTCCCTTTAAAGGAAACAGACACAATTAAGAATGTAAGCACCGGGGCAGGTGAGCGCTGCTGCGCCGTACAGGAATGCGCACTTCCTACAGACACACGTTCCATTCCATTCTGGGCATGTCGTGGCAGTCACATCGCAATGAAGGTCTTGAGTGGCAATCATCCATAAGATGCCACATCCTCCTGCGAGGACGGGCGCGATCACGTTACATAAATCCCTCCATGCTAAGTGGCAGAATTCCTCTCCTAATGCTCTTTGAATTGCACATTCCTGCTTGTCAGACAACCTCGTTAACATGTATGCAGAGTCGGGGCCATTGTCTGGGCTCATCTCATCTGTTCCCTGGATGACTTCAGTCCTCCTGTGTTCTTGGCACATTGTATATCCTGGTTCATAAACAGCGGCAATTATGTAACTAGGTGCCATCAATACTGCAAACAATGGCACTGATTTGTTTGCGTAAACAGAATAAACAAAAAATCAACAAGTACAAACGGATACATAGAGCAGATGACGGAAAAACTGGGGAATTCAAGGTTAGATCAATAACATAGAAAGACCTGTTTGTTTATTTGCATTTCCATCTCCCACGGCAAACAATGGAAAGTTGCAAGTTACAGATGTTATTTGCAACCTGATTGTTTGTGCTGATGTAATCTATTATTCCTTACAGATTATGACCCCGATTGTTTATTTTATCTATTTATTTTATTCACTTATATAGCAGCATTAATTCCACAGACATCATCACTGTCCCCATTGGGGCTCACAATCTAGATTCCCTATCAGGATGTCTTTGGAGCATGGGAGGAAATCAGAGAACCCGGAGAAAACCCACGCAAAAACGGGGATAACATACAAACTTGTTGCAGATGTTGTCATTGGTGGGGTATGAACCCAGGACCCCAGAGCTGCAAAGAAACAGTGCTAACCACTGAGCCACCATACACTGCTAACCACTGAGCCACCATACACTGCTAACCACTGAGCCACTGTACATACACTGTTTGCGTGCCTAGGAGGCTGTCGAGTTCGGGTTAGGAGAAATGCGGTGGTCCATGCTTCGCAGTCCGTAATTGGACTGTGAAACACAGATGTGTAAATGCAACCTATGGCCCGGTTCAGATGGATGTACTAAAAAACTCATCTGCAAACTGGCTCCATGTGCTTATCCACATAGCTGATGACTTCAGGAGCAGCCTGCTATGTACATGAACTAGTTTGGCCCGTAAATTGGACCAGAATATCACATGCTGCAATTCTATTCAATGCAGACCATTGTTTTGTGTGCGAAATTGACCAAATGGACTGGTAATAATGCATCCCTGTGCTCTCTATGTCCAGTCCATGGTGCATACAGACAGCCACAGCCATATAATATGCTCATTTGAATGAGCCGTAAGTCTGAAGCTGGCCATATATGTTAGATAACTATCTCCCCTGGAAGCAAGACTCGATAAAGGGTCGATATTGACTTGTAGGATCACTGCTTCCAATAGGTGGGGCTAGAGTTCTAGTCCTCTTCCTCTATGAAGAGGCTATTTGCATATATAATTTCCCTGGTGAACATGTATGACTTATAAGTCTCCTCACTCTGACATGCCAGGCCTAGCTTGTCACTCTCCACAAGGAGAAACGTTAACCCTTGTACCTCCTTCCCATCCCACCAAATACATACCAAGCATGCATGTGCTCTCAGCCCGTGGGTGGGAGACACCTCTGGCAGTGGCTTATGTCCCTTAAATGGGAGACATGTAAATACATGATCGTTAGGAGTCAAACTACCGATCCCCTGAATGAGGGTTCCCAAAGTCTCCTGTTCTAATAAAATGGTGTTGTGCATGCTCAGCCATTTCCAAATATGAGATATCAATCCCATAGAAGGGAATAAAATGGTGGTCATGAATCTGGATTAATTCAGGAGACTTTGGGACCTTCATTGTCAGGATCATTAGGTGTCCCAATAAAAAAAAAACAGCAATTATTCTGTACATTTAATGCCTATGCACAGTGATTAATGCGTTTAGTAGTGAAAATCAGCAAGTTTACACGCATTTACTAAATGTGTATTGCGATCTTTTGATATGCCACAAATCTTAGAAAAATTTCTAGTGGTGGCAATTTGAAGCTCGTGGACCCCATTGCAAAATTTCCAACAGGGCCCTCAACTATCACAGGTATTGTTCTTCTCATATGGGTCTAAGAAACCTTTTTGGACCAGGACCCGCGCACGCACCCCTACAGCCACTGCGTTCATTATGGTTGCCCGTCTTTTCCACTTATTTGGATTTAGTTGTTACAGTTGTTATGAACGATCATTCAGAAATACAGTTGTGCTCAAAAGTTTACATACCCCGGCAGATTTTTTGCTTTCTTGGCCTTTTTTCAGAGAATGTGAATGATAACACCAAAACTTTTTCTCCACTCATGGTTAGTGGTTGGGGGAAAGCCATTTATTGTCAAACTACTGTGTTTTCTACCTTTAAATCATAATGACAACCCAAAACATCCAAATGACCCTGATCAAAAGTTCATATACCCCATTTCTTAATACCATGTTTTGCCCCCTCTAACATCTATGACAGCTTGAAGTCTTTTGTGGTAGTTTTGGATGAGGTTCTTTATTTTTTCAGATGGTAAAGCTGCCCACTCTTCTTGGCAAGAAGCCTCCAGTTTCTGTAAATTCCTGGGTTGTCTAGTATGAACTGCGCGCTTGAGGTCTCCCCAGAGTGGCTCAATGATATTAAGGTCAGGAGACTGAGATGGCCACTCCAGAACCTTCACTTTGTTCTGCTTGTAGCCAATGACAGGTCGACTTGGACTTGGGCTTTGGATCGTTGTCATGTTGATACGTCCATGTATGTCCCATGCGCACCTTCCGGGCTGATAATTGCAAATTTGCCTACAGTATTTGCTGATAACGTGCTGCATTCATCTTTCCTTCAACTTTGACCAAATTTCCTGTGCCTTTGTACCTCACATATCCCCAAAACATCAGCGATCCACCTCCGTGCTTTACAGTAGGAATAGTGTTCCTTTCATCATAGGCCTCGTTGACCTCTCTCCTAATGTAATGTTTATGGTTATGGCCAAAAAGTTAAATTTTGGTCTCATCACTCCAAATTACCTTTTTCCAGAAGTTTTGAGGCTTGTTTTGTGCTGTTTTGCATATTGTAGGCGAGATACTTCATGGCATTTGCTCAGTGATGGCTTTCTTCTGGCGACTCGACCATGCAGCCCAGCAGCCCATTTTTCTTCAAGTGCCTCCTTATTGTGCATCTTGAAACAGCCACACCGCTAGTTTTCAGAGAGTCCAGTATTTTAGCTGATGTTATTTGTGGGGTTTTCTTTGCATCCCGAACAATTTTCCTGGCAGTTGTGGATGATATTTTTGTTGGTCTACCTGACTGTGGTTGTGTTTTAACAAAGCCCCTGATTTTCCATTTGTTAATCATAGTTTGAACACCGCTGATTGGCATTATCAATTGCTTGGATATCTTTTTTTACCCCTTTCATGTTTTATACAGTTCAATTCCCTTTTCCCGTAGATCCGTTGACAATTCTTTTGCTTTCCCCATGACTCACAATCCAGAAACGTCAGTGGCTGGATGAAAGATGCAAGAGTCTGTCTGGATGCCAGAAACTCACTCAGCTTTTATCTACACACACTGATTACAAGCAAACAGGTCACAGGTGAGGATGTTACCTTTAGTAGCCATTCAAACCCATTTGTGTCAAATTCTGTGCATGTTAGGCCAAAATCACCAGGGTATATGAACTTTTGATCAGGGTCATTTGGATGTTTTGGGTTGTCATTATGATTTAAAGAGAGCAAACACAGTAGTTTGACAATAAATGGCTTCACTCAACCACTAACCATGAGTGGAGAAAAAGTTTTGGTGCTATCATTCGCATTCTCTGATAAAGGCCAAGAAAGCAAAAAATCTGCCAGGGTATGTAAACTTTTGAGCACAACTGCATTTCTGAATGATCATTTCTTTTTTTCTAGCAATCAGCTGGAAACATTGGGTCCATCTCTGTTCTTAGCTTTCAATGCAATGCACCAGTCAACTCATTTGGAAACCAAAAATATCCTTGGCGTGCAAAATAGTTTTGGCAAATTTCACATTGCCGTAATACTTCATGTTATACCATTGCCTTAACACCTGGACCCTTCACAGTCATACTGAACTCACATATAGATCAAAAGTTGAGTTCAATGGACTCATCGGAGAACTAGGTGTTTCTGCCATAATATAAACCATAGAAAGTACTAATTATTTCGGCTTTGTGAAACTGGCCTTAGGTGGAGGTAACACTTCCTCCCTCCTTGTCTGGCCGCAGACTCTCATTCATCTGCTCTGAAATGAGTTATAATAGCATTTCTGATGACTGTGGGTCTTAAAGTTAATTTTTCTATATTTAGGAACAGAAAAATTGGTGGATCAATGGGTGGTAGTGTGTGGGGGGCGATCTTTAAATAAAGACATTATGGCAAAGAGACGAAGAATGAAAAAGAAACGACCCAATTAAATGGACAAGGCTGTCAGTTGTGCTCTATGCTCAGTCCGATGCCCACAGTGGGTATTAAAATGACAAAGGACCTATTTATACATTATTTTGAAGTGGTCATCAGTCTTTGTTTTATTGTTTAATGTGAACTTTCTGAAGATATGATAATTGCTGTTATTATGTATTTCCGCTAATCCTTCCAGCCAGGAAAAAAAACAACTAAAAGCAGGAACAGTTCTTCCAAGGACACAAGAAAAGTCACCAACAACAAAGTGCCGAGCGATGGCAAATGTACGGAACAAAAGCGATAGATACAGATATAGTAGAGATACAGATATAGTAAAGTTTAGGACAAGATGTTTGGTACAAGTGTAAAAGTGGAATCATCACAACAGTTCATTAAAATAAATGCACAAAAATCAGCAATGAAATTACGGTGTCTGTATCAAAACTTGATTGTGCATGTATGTATGGGACAATTAGCATGACTGTTTATGTCTGTATCAAGGCCACCGGTGCCGGAGGGTCTTCTGACCCCAATCATCAGCCTGGTATATGCTGTGGTATAAACCTCTAGCTCTAGTTCTATGAAATAGAACTAAATTTTTACATCGGTGGTAAATGTAAACGCCGTTTGTCAGGGGTGTAACTATGGAGTGTTTAGAAGTTGCAATCATACCTGGGCCCTGAAGCCCAGGGGACAGAAAGGGTGTCTTTAATCCATATGAGAAAAACAATGCTTTTAAAGAACCCTGTTAAAAATTTTGTACTGGGGCCGGCAAATTTCAAGTTAAAGGGGTTGTCCGGTCTAAATGATAAGTCTGCAGTCACTCTATGTGACTGCAGACTTATGAATCCCCCCCATGCGCGCACTGTGCGCTGTGAGGATTCACCGGTTTCTGAGCCGGGAACAGCGGTGATCTATGCGATATGCACACTCCCGGGCAGGAGCCATCTAGAGGGTGCAGCCTCTCTCCACACTATGTAAAGACTGAGGCCATGCCCACTAGACAGCCACACTCTGACTCCATACACTTGTATAGACCGAGGTTGCACCTATCAGACGGCTGCTGCCCGGGCATGTGCATATCGCATATGGCTCAGAAACCGTTGAATCCTGGAAGCGCACAGGGCACGCGTCGGGGGTATTCATAAGTCTGCAGACTCTTCATTTTAGACTGGTGACTGTATAATGGGTCAGGTCCTGACATCAGAATGTGACCAACATTTCAACAAAAAATATATTCCATTATTATACATTTCACTACGACATTAATATAAAACATTTCCTGAAGAAGATATTCTGGTCCCACGTACATTTTTGGGCACATGGATCTCAGAGATGGTTATTGAAGCCAACTGGAAGCCATTTGAAGCTGAGCGGCCAATGTTAGTTCCAGAAAAACTGAGCTGGAGGGTAAAAGAGAAAATTGTAGATGAAAAGTGACATTGTTTCTACTTTGCAGATAGTAATTTTATCCTGGAGTGTTGCGGACTGTGCATGATATATTATAATTTTTCATTTTTCTTACATTTTTAATATGTTACTCTCTTGGAAAACAACTAAATATATTTTGTTTCTATTTCTCTGAAACAGCTCTGCATCCTTTGGGTGTAGAAGGAGAATTACTGCCAACTGCAAAGCCTCAGTTTTGAGCAGTTATCACTTTTTTCTGGTTTTGAATCATTAGAACAATAGTGTGCCCAAAATTACCTCGGAAAGAAATGTTGCTTGACCAAGGACCATCAAATATTAATGTGCTTTAATCTAAGCCAGACAATAGAAACAATTATATAGTAAATGTCCGCTAAGCCCCCAAATTAAAAGCGTTAAATATGAGTAAGTATAACAGAATAATATTCAGTAAGTCAATTATAGGCTACGTCATAATACACAGCTTAAAGGGGTTGTCCACTACTAGGACAACCCATTCTTGATCAAAATGTTTGGCCCCGGTAAAATAAAATACCAAAGTCTATACTCACCTCCCATGCTGGCGTCGTTCCCGCGGTTTCGGCACTCGCTCTCCCTGGGGCTCTCATGCGATGCGACATGTGACGCCGATGCCAATCAGCACTGGTGTCACTGTCCCCACCTTCGGACAAATCGAACAAGAAGTGGAAGATCGGGCGCAGCTGATTCTGGATTTCCTCTTCATTTTCAATTTATCTGAAGGTGGGAACAGTGACGCCAGCGCTGATTGGGTGCTGGCGTCACATGTCACAACACAGCACGAGAGCTCCAGGGAGAGCGTATTAGCATGATATTTTGTGGACTGATACAAATAAATATTTTTGGTTTAACTGAGAACACTAAATTGCAGCATAAAGACCTCATACCATCGGTCAAACACAGCGGTGATAGTATTATGGATGGGGCCTATTCTGCTGCATCTGGAACAGGACGGCTGCCATCATTGATGTGTCATCGGACTCTTAATTATATCAGCAAATTATAAGGAAAAATACCAAGACATCTGTCCATCAGCTGAACATCAAGAGAATGTGAGTCATGCAACAAAATAACCCTAAGCTCACAAGTCATCCACCAAAAGAGTAGTTACAGAAGAATAAGGTTAAAGTTTTGGAAGGGTCAAGTCAAAGTTCAGACCTCAATCCTATAGAAATGCAATGGAAAGTCATTGCGCAAGCAGTTCATGGGAGAAAACCCACCTACATAAAAGTTGATGCTGTTTACTAGGGAACAATGAACTAAAATTCATACAAGCCAAAGTGCAAGACTAATCAACAATTACTGGAAATGTTTAGATGCAGTTATTGGTGCACAATGGGGTCACTTGAGGACTATTGAAGCAGACAAAAGAGTAGTATCCTAACAGTGTGCAAAAAGAGTGGTATCCTAACAGTATGCATATTGCACACTATCAGGGTTCAGCAATCTGGAGTAACAAAGAGTGACTACAGAAATTTAGCCAGATCTAGGAAAACCTCTTTAAAGAAACCATGCTAAAATAGATTGCAAGGACTGCTGTGATAAAAAAGAACCTCATCACAGTAAAATGGTCCAAGATAGGACAGACGAGGAGAGGGAGAATCAGCTCAATAGTTAGCTGTGGAAGTATTCATGTTGTGGATATTTCACGGAGTCACCCAGGTCCAGGTGCAGCAATCAAGAAAATCAAAGAAATCCTACAGCGAAAAACAGATAAGTGGATATAAAACTTCACATTTATTCATGCACTAGCTGAGGAGCCCGGCGTTGCCCGGGCAGAGTAACTAACTGTGGTTAGTTATAACAAATTATAATGATTATATTGCACATACAGTAGATACGACTTTTAACAGCGGCAGTGAAGTGGCCTTATTCCTCCTGCACCTCACGCTCCTCCTTTATACACAGCATTTTTCTGCAGCACAGCTTTTCTCCTTTATGGTCGCCTCCTCTGGCAGCACCTCACACTCCTCTTCCAATTGGAAACGCTTGATCCCGAGAGAAATTGCACTAATTGCAATAAAGCATATCGTATACACAGCTTCTTCTGCAGCACCACACGGCAACTTCCTGCTATGAGCACAGCGGTGTAATCCATTAGGCTCCTCCCTTTCCCTTGACGTTATACCTCACAGGAGCAGCTTCATTCTAGACACGACAGAGATAGATGTGGCCTGTGCCTACCGCGCACTGATACTCTGAAGGCGGCGGCCATAATTGTAGCTCGCAGCAGTTGGGACGTCGTAGCTGGTGAGTTTTGCAGGGTGGCTTTCAAGGTAATTGGTCTCCACCTGTGTGCGCTAACAATGTGGGTCGTGTGATCAGGGCTTTGTGTGTGGAGTGATTGTGGCTATGTGGAGTGGGCGGGGCTATGTGGAGTGGGCGGGGCTTGATACATACACACACATACATACACTCAGTTTTATATATATAGATTAAATCATGTGGTGGTTCCTTTATACACATCAAAATCTGATGCGTTTTGGCTGTTACACAGCCTTTTTCAGCCTTGCCTGTTTGTTAGGCAATCCCCGCTTTTGTTGCTGCTGTCGAGCAGATGCGATACATGCAGCCGCGGGGACTCGAACATATTTTTCAAGCACGCTGAAGACACTTGGTTAGCACCCAAGCATGGTGGATAACACCTTATCCGAGAACGTTCTCCCATCACTAATCAACTTTCCGTTTTTTTTTGCTGTAGGATTTTTTTGGTTTCCATCACAGTAGAATGAGCTGCAAAATTTCAACCATTAATATGCTTCATTATAGGCTTATATTTTACCTCACTTTGCATCAAATACTACAGAAGTCCAACTAAAAAGCCAAAATGTTATAAAGTAAAAGAAAAACTTTATGTTCTGCAATGTAAAGGGTGAAAAAATGTGTAGCTTACCCGCGAAATATATGCGCATGGAATTAATTTTCAGGTATAAAAATTCTGAAATGACTTACATTCATCTGAAAATGCCCCATCTGAACATACCCAAAAAGATACAACTGAACACTATACAACATAAAATACTACATCGAGCAAAATGCTGAAATAACATTATCTATAAATGTCCTTATGTAATAACTAAAAATCCACAAAAGTGACAGACACCCAAAAAGATTATATAAAACACAAGTCATTGAAATGTAAAAGGTCTGGTACTTCTCAATGTCTAGTCTTGACAGGAACACCAAGAGCATACAGAGGGATGTTTTACGAGAAAGGAAGAACTAACATTTACGATTGCATACAGACATAACCTAAAACAATTACATAATCTACCGTACAGTAAAGATGTGTATCTTTGTACCGTGTTAGCCAGTAGATAGAAAAATATTTAGAGTTGAGAGTCCTCAGTGGTTGATACCTTTTAATGGCTAACTGAAAAGATGGTAACAAATTGCAAGCTTTCGAGACTACTCAGGTCTCTTCATCAGGCAAAGACTAATACAAAATCTGAAGAATCACATATTTATACACAAAACAGGACAGAAAAAATGCAATAGGTAAGACAAGTGACGTGAAGCAGAATAGTCATTATGGCAGAGGGATGAGCATAAATATTGGAACAGTTCATAGATAAGGAGTGTGAAAGTTTTATTACCCTCTGATTGGGGTTTGGTAATGTTTTGTGATGTTTTCACAGGGTATTTGGAGTAAATTCCTTAATTGATATAGAGCGTCATAAATCCGTGTGACAGGTTCATTCCAGCATTAAGAGTGTCAAAGGTCACCATCAATTTGTATTGGAAAATTCTTCTTTGTCTCCGAGATGTGAAATTGCCTCTCAGTACAAGTATTTTCATATCTAACATGTTATGATCAGGGGAGCAATAAGAGAAAAAAAATGGATCTACCTGTGGCAAAACATTTTTGCTCCCCTGATCATAACATGTTAGATATGAAAATACTTTGTTACCATCTTTTCAGTTAGCCATTAAAAGGTATCAACCACTGAGGACTCTCAACTCTAAATATTTTTGTAATCTACCGTGACATTTTTAGATATGCAAAATAATTTCAAATTTCCAGATGTCCACAACAACCACTCAAATATTTGCTGACATATCCAGCCTTCATTTGCAAAACAATATTTGGACAGTGACTTGGTGTTATGGCAGTACCTCAATGAAGTAACACTAAAATGTTGTGTTCCTACCAAATTTCTACCATAGGATAGGTAGTAGCTTTCTGATCGATGAGGTCTGACCATTGGGATCCTACCTGATCCAAAGAACTGGGCTCTGACATGCCTGGTCAGAGTGCTCAATTATTATTATTATCATTATTTATTATTAAAGGGCCATTTATTCCATGGCGCTTTACATTTGAAATGGGGTGTACATAATAAAAAAGAAACAAAAAAAACAAGTACAACAATCATGAACAATACAAGTCACAGATTGGTACAGGAGGAGAGCGGACTCTGCCCACGAGGGTTCACAGTCTACAAGATTCAGTCTCTATGGGACTGCTAGAAAACGTGAAGTAAAGTACCCAGTTTTCTGCCGCAGTTCCTAAAGAATAAAAGGAGCTCTATTCAGACAGGGCATTTCAGATCCCTCTTTCAGGATCAGAGGGATCCCAGCAGTCAGACTTCTGCTTATCAGAAAAGATAACATATGCAAAAACTTTTATTATTGAGAATAACTATCGCGATGTTGTTGGGACTATGGGCACTAAAAAGGTCCCTAAACAAGGGGCGCCCTAGCCTATCCCTGGTCCCCGATTACTACTGAAGGTGGAAACACCAGGTTCACCTGCCATGCTGTGCTCCTATTAACCATTATCTGTTCCCTCCCCCATCCAAGCTACTGGGAAGCTGAAGTGTATAGGAACACACTAACCAGACTAACAAGGGAAGATGGACAGGGATAAATGAAAATACCAAACACAAAATTCACACACCAATTAACAGATTGGGACACAGGGGAGTTTAAAGAAGGAGAAACCAAATAGAAGAGGATGTGCACACAGACAAAACTCCAAGGAACAATCTCCTGAACAATCTCCAAACACCACCTCCAACCATGAACTACACCTCCAACTCCAGAACCAAGCAGTAAGAACTAACACTGGCCATCCCTAAGTGCAAGAGGAAAGTATATATAGCAGAGGGGAATGGCCAACACTGAACAACTGAGACAATCAATGTAGTAAACCTCCAGGAGCTTCAATTGAAAGGATTAACCCTTGCATTGATAGCAAGGAAAAACCTGCACTGTTTAATGCGATGATGAAGTACTTCTAACCAGTGCAGGAGCACAAGAAACCAGACACCGTGGTCTTCTGGTCACTCTCTGTCGTGGTATCCATGTGACAATAACCCTTTAAAGCACTACTCCAATGTTTTTTTTTTCTGTCAATGCTGGAGTGATGCTACCTAGCACCTAGTCTTATACTTGCCATCAGCCGTGTTTAGCTCTTCCCAGTGCCGATCCAGTCCCATGGCGCCATCTTGTAACTGTAACTTCTGACTGCCCGAAAGTCAGAGGTAACGGTCACAAGCTCTCATTTTAAGTCTATGAGATCCTCCTTCTGACATCCTTGTGACTTTCATAGACTTACACTGAGCTATGACTTCTGGATCACCCAGCAAACACCGGTGTGATCTGGCAGGTCACAAACTACTGGACAGCAACTGGAGCGCTGCCGGAAACAGATAGAATCATAGAATCATAGAATAGTAGAGTTGGAAGGGACCTCCTGGGCCATCTGGTCCAACCCCCTGCTCAAAGCAGGATTCTCTAAATAATCCCAGACAGATGTCTGTCCAGCCTCTGTTCTGATGAAGACAGCGGCTGGAGAGTATGAGATTAAGTGCAGGGATCTTACATTAGTGGCACTACTCCTGCCCTGTAATGAGAAAAAAAGCTGGAGTGGTGCTTCAAGCTGGCCATACATTAGGGATTCCAGATAGTCATTTTCTGAATCACTGGTTGTTCATGGTTGATCTATGAAGCTTGTCACTTTGAATGGCAGGTGACATAAATTAAAAAAAATTGCAGGTCTATCATTCAGCATGGTTGACATCTGTCACCAATGGCCAGCAGAAAATATTCTAAATCAGCCTTGCTGACCATCCAAAATGAAGTGGTTGCCACAGCCTAAGAGATCATTAATATCTGCCCAGGTACAGAGCTCCAGCACTGGTTAAATGGTGCTATGTCTACATGTACTGTACATAGGGGTGGAGTTCAGAGAGTCCTTCCCAGTTTTCCTAAACTTTTTCTTAAAATGACAGTTTGAACAACTGACTGATCTCTCTTACAAAAGTCTATTGTCAATCACTAGTGGCAGTGGTATAGCGTGGGTTACCCATATTTGGGGCAAGTATTTTGCGCCACTTTATTTGTAAACTGTTATCACTCCCTGAGTCCACTGTTTAACCCCTTATCCCAGAAGCATCTGTATTGTAATTGTGGAAAATACTGATGTAATTATAGTTTGCACTTTGACCTCCGATTTTCTTTCTTTTTTCTAAAATATTAAAAATAAAATATCAAACATTATTACTTTTATTTTTTATTACATTTTCCATGTAGCAATTTTATTACCCTATCCCTAAACCTAACCCTAGTTCTTAGCCTAACTATAGCCCTAAGCCTAACCCTAAACCAATCCCAAACCCTAACCCGAAATTTAGGTTAGAAAAAGTGTAAAAATAAAAATCATGTCTAGTTAGTAATGAATGAAGAGAGTGCACTGCACTGGATTTTATCCTGTAGCTGCTCCTCTTTTGTCATTTTGGTTCTTGCTTATGCAGACTGCAACAGTCAAGATGGGTTTGTTTTTGGCTTATACAATAAACAAGATATTTGCATTGTGCAGAGCCTTGTCATTTCGGTTTCTGGCAGAGCACAGTGACAGATAACAAATACATCTCACACATTGTGCTCAACCTAAGCAGTTCTGATGGGAATCACTGAACAGCTCCAAGAATATGGGGCCCTTAAAAGTGCCGATTACTTGACAGTACGGGACGGCCACTGATGGGTGGGCACAAAAATGACTCCGGTTGGGAACCTGTTGTTAAGTATATTAAGTATATTGTTATGAACTGTTTAGCTGCAGATTCATTATGAGATTGGCTTGTTGCTTCCTTATCCTTCAGGGCATATATATTTCTTTCCTGTCAAAACACAGATTTCAAAGGGAATGAGACCTTGCCTCCACAAGTTATGATAGCCCTCAGAGCTTCTCCACTTCAATCATTAACCTGCATTCAACGTTTACAGCCTGTTCTACACAGCCGGTAAGCAGACACGTGACCAGCGTCTGCCTTAACCCCTTCCTTTTTATAATTATAGGGCCAGGAGTACTCATAGTGATTGTATATCATACATGGGAATCCAAAAAATATCTAAAATGAATCCCTACAACTCTTCTCTGCCCATACAATGACAATGCACCAAGTTGGGTGCACTGCCAAAGTGATGGAATATTACCCCAGTAATCACTACAGAAAAATATCATCGCAGCACTCTTAAGAGTGCCCTGTAACACAGTTTACATTAGGTCTGAGAAATTTTAAGATAAACCCAGGACAATACAATCAATTCACAGGTCTATTGGACTTGAAGGTAATCATCTGTTTTTCAACTCCACTGCCTCTGACACTAGTTCACAGCTCAGAGAAGCCCTGTTGGCTTTAAAAGTTAATAAATTGTGAAGAAAAGTTTCAAAATTGAAGAAACATTGAATGACTTGTCATAGTTTTCCATAAACTAATTCCTCAGTCAATTGCATGAAGATATTAAACAATGCGCTAAAAAGCTACCTACATGTAATGTTCTACATTTAATATGTACGGTATTTTAGACGCTCTTGTGACTCAATTGGTGAGTAGGCATTGCTTAACATAAAGGCATACGGTTTCACAGAAAAGGACATGACTTACAATGCAACAATGTGTACCGAAATTTTGGAGACAATATATTGGTATCACATAAGTTAACCAATAGGTAATGTAAAGTTAGACAAAAATGTATCAAAATGAATCATTTAGCATGAGCCATAAGGATAACTTTGGTGCATTTTCATGCTGCCTACATATATGAAAAAATTAGTAAAACTTTGCAGTTTGCATGAAAGGTTCTATAGGTCAGCTGCCGAGATGAAATATCAAAGTTTCACCATTGTGGTCAACTTTGGTTATGTGTCCATGGCGTCTTTTTCAGGGGAATTCCACCTGAAAAAGCACCCAAAAAATAACAAAAAATAAATGCACAGCAATGTCAAAAGAACATTGCTGTGTACATGATCCGTCTTATGGAACGTCTTTTAATTGTTTCACGGTTCAGAAACCCTGAAGCGGTTTAGAGAAGTGACATGCATATTATTTGAGCGGCTTCCTAATGGAAGCTTCCTGAACTTAAGTATACACACGTGGTCAAAATTGTTTGTACCCCTCGTTTAATGACAGAAAAACCCACAATGGGGACAGAAATAACTTGAATCTGACAAAAGTAATAATAAATCAAAAATCTATGAAAATGAACAAATGAAAGTCAGACATTGCTTTTCAACCATGCTTCCACAGAATTTAAAAAAAAGTAAAACTCATGAAATAGGCCTGGACAGAAATGATGGTACCCTTAACTTAATATTTTGTTGCACAACCTTTTGAGGCAATCACTGCAATCAAACGATTCCTGTAACTGTCAATGAGACTTCTGCACCTCTCGACAGGTATTTTGGCCCACTCCTCAAGAGCAAACTGCTCCAGTTGTCTCGTGTTTGAAGGTTGCCTTTTCCTGACTGCATGTTTCAGCTCTTTCCAAAGATGCTCAATAGGATTTAGGTCAGGGCTCATAGAAGGCCACTTCAGAATAGTCCAATGTTTTCCTCTTAGCCATTCTTGGGTGTTTTTAGCTGTGTGTTTTGGGTCATTATCCTGTTGCAAGACCCATGACCTGTGACTGAGACCAAGCTTTCTGACACTGGACAGCACATTTCTCTCTAGAATCCCCTGATAGTCTTGAGATTTCATTGTACCCTGCACAGATTCTAGACACCCTGTGCCAGATCCAGCAAAGCAGCCCCAGAACATAACAGAGCCTCCTCCATGTTTCATAGTAGGGACAGTGTTCTTTTCTTGATATGCTTCATTTTTCCGTCTGTGAACATAGAGCTGATGGGCCTTGCCAAAAAGTTCAATTTTTGTCTCATCTGTCCATAGGACATTCTCCCAGAAACTTTGTGGCTTGTCAACATGTAGTTTGGCAAATTCCAGTCTGGCTTTTTTATTATTTTTTTTCAACAATGGTGTCCACCTTGGTCGTCTTCCAGGTCTTGACAAAGACTTTTCTAGTCAAAACACGTTGATCTATCATACGTGCTTCACACCCGACTTCTCGTGCCATGGTATATTTTTATTTTTTACTGGAATAAAAATTAAATTTTAGCTGCCTTCTACTCCACTGGATCTTTCTTTCTGCAGTTCGTTATGTTTGCTCCTATTGGAACCGTGCTGGACGTTAGCTGGCGGTGAGGAATCTCAACAGTGGTGAGCTGATCTTCCCTTTTGCTTTGTGTACTCAAAGAAGAGGGTTGCTCTCAACTCCATGACTCTGGCTGCTTCATAATAATGCATCTGTAGGATCTGTCCCCAGAAATGAATGATTCGCAAACAGCTGTGCAATTGTGTTTTTTGAGCAGTTTTTTAATGCATTTTTGGCAGCCAAAACCATGAGTGGGTAGAAAAGATGAAGAAGCCAAATAAAAACTTTTGTCTCATTTCTGAATTTAATTCCAGTGTTAGCACCGGAAAAAAAGCCAAGATTCCTTCAGCACTAAATGTGCATATAAAATAAACAAACCTTCTACTCATAGCCTAAGATAAAAACAAAATGAGCAAATATCCTGTAATAAGTAAACGAATCCTAGAATGTTAGGGTTGGAAGGGACCTCCAGGGTCATCGTATCCAACCTCCTGCTCAATGCAGGATTCACTAAACCATCTCAGACAGATGTCTGTCCAGCCCCTGTTTGAAGATTTCCATTGAAGAACTCACCACCACCTCTCGTGGCAGCCTGTTCCTCTCAAAAAGTTTTTTCTAATATCTAATCTGTATCTTCTCCCTTTCAGTTTTATCCCATTGCTTCTCGGGTTTCCATGTGCAAATGAGTATAAGGCCGTGATCACACATGCGAAAAACACGGACTAGTCTCGCATGTTAATTCCCAGCACTGCCACCGACACTCGGGAGCGGAGAGTACGGCTGCAGTGCCGGGAATTAACATGCGAGACTCGTCCGTGTTTCTCGCATGTGTGATCCTGGCCTAAGGATGATCCTTCTACACTGTGATAGCCCTTCAGATATTTGTAGTCAGCTATTAAGTCTCCTCTAAGCCTTTTTTTTGTTGCAAGCTAAACATTCCTAGATCCTTTAACCGTTCCTCGTAGGACATAGTTTGCAGTCCGCTCACCATCCTGGTAGCTCTTCTCTGAACTTGCTCCAATTTTTCAATGTTTTTTTAAATGTGTATGTAAATAATGTATGGTTCTTGGTTAACACTATTTTGATCAAAAAAGCATAAAAGCCATCCCCCGCACATCCATTACTGCGATGCGGTGGCCTCTGAGAAAATGGCCGCTGGGGGCAGCACATGATCAGATTGAGAATTCTGCACCAGAGCTCTCGTTGCCGAGATCTCAATCTGAGCATGCGTCGCCCCGGCGGCCATTTTCCTGGAGGTCACCACATCGCAGTAATGGATAATGCAGGGGGTTACAGCCTTTCACAAAATGCCGGCGGAGCCCCCTGCACCACAGAGCACCACAGCCATTTTCACCTTCAATGGCTCACATCGAAACACCCCCTCATCCCAGCCTGCGGCCTGCAGCAATGTGCCACTCTTGTCTCCTCCAGCAGTGACCCTGGGTCCCAGCTTCACCGCAGCCACTACCCCCGGTAAGCAATAAGTTGCATGGATTATAAGAGGCACCACCATTTTATTAGAAAAAGTTTTTTTCCTATTTTTCTCCTCAAAATTTGGGGTGCGTCTTATAATCCAGTACATCTTATAATCTGTAAAATACGGTACGTCATTTTTTAACTACATTCCCTTTAAAACACATACTTTTTTGTAAATTCCACACTTTTGCATACCCTCTTTAAAAGAAAAAACACAAACATACGATGTGAAAACAACACACTTCTGTCATCCGTCTGCCCCATAGACGTCTAGGAGTACTGTATGGTATGTCTGAATAAGTATTCTTTTGTTTCCTAATTGTATCTCATCCACTGTGTGACTAATCGTGGTGCGAGTAAAGCCATAGATTTGTAGAAGTGTGGGATCATACTAATATAAGCAACTGGGATCAACCACCCGTAATTACGATACCTTCTGTAGTGTACTGTGACAAAAAATAAGTTGAGCAAGCCATTAGTAATACATACACACATCATACAGTAACTATGCCGAAGGTAACCACATGAAAAATGCATGTTGTGGTCATGAGAAATCAATCCATATGAAAGTAAAGCTTGGTACACGTATAAATAACATTATAAATGATTGGATGGGCGTCCATCTGTATTTTTAATCTGTCATTCATTGATCTCAAGGAAAAAAATCAGGTCATACAGAACTTGTTAAAAATTGACCATAACAGAAGTGGTGAGGACCAAAGCCCTGACATACTTAGGACTCCCATAAAAATAAATAGGATCCAACAACAAATCTCCCATGAGTGTTTTCAGTATTAATTGCCTTAAAATCTTTTTTGTGTAACTACATAACTTTTTTTTTAACATTTCTAGTTGAGAACCCTAGTCAAGTGACCACAATGGTCCATGGTCACGGACCAGAGCTATGCAGACCACCTCCTGCCTGTGGCATCTCCGATATATCTTCGTAGTATTAAGCCCGGCTTGTGTTGCGATCTACTATTCAGAAAAGGGATGTCTGCAAGTAGAAGGAAGTTTGCTCGGCTCTAGTCCAGTGGCCATGGACAACCAACTCTAATTTCTAGGCATTAAAAGGGTTGTCGAATCTTGGGGCTCAAGTCTACAGTCACTCTATGTGACTGCAGACTTGTAAATCCTCTCAGCAGGCAGTGTGTGAGCTGTCAGGATTGTCCAATGCCAGGACTTGGGAGGCACATGACTGCAAGTATGTGAATTGCATACACGCGGTCACATGCCAACTAGACGTGCGTGATGTCTCTCAATACAAGTGAATTGCGCAAGGCTGGACACGTCTAGTCGTAATGTGGCTGAAAGTGTGCAAATCATGTGACCGCCTGATCCCAAAGCCGGCACCAGAGTATCCTGACTGTAGAGTGATTGCAGACTTGTAATTCCTCTCATTGGGCAGTGTGCGAGCTGTCAGGATTCTCCAATGCTAGGAGCTGGCTGGCACATGACCACAAGTATGTAATTTTCATACATGCAGCCACATGCCAACTAGACATGTGCAATCTCTTTCAATACAAGTGAATTGAGCGAGGCCGGACACATCTAGTCATAATGTGGCTGAAAGTTTGCAAATCACATGACCGCCTGATCCTGGAGAATCCTGACTGTAGAGTGACTGTAGACTTGAACCCCAAACCTACAGAACCCCTTTAAAGTAGCCAAGCAGTATATATTAAAGGCTTGCTTGGATGCAACAGCCAGGTCCACCCATAGCTCCAGTCCACATACAATGAAAATAATAAAAAAAATTGGAAAGAAACGCACACTGAAATTTGCTCCATTTTTCATGTAGGTGATACATGGGGGCTAATGCTGCCATAGCAATGTAACAATGAGAAGCCACTTATTCAGTGTATGTAAGTGCAGTTGTGGAATATCAGTGATTCACTTGTAAGAAAAGACTGACAGTCCTGTAGAAGCAGCTGTGCTGCAGTCACTCTCTAAAAATAACAAGAAGCAGCGTAACAGAAACTGTATGGAAACAATACAGCTCAAAAATTACACATGTAAGGGTGGATACACAATATACACACAATAATTTAGTCAGGCTGCGACACATGTTTGAGGCATAGGTATAGGTACTGTATGGAGGTGTTTACACATTGCTTTTCAAAGGGGATCTTTCAAATTCTCATGTGGTTTTAATAGCAAAGTGATTCTATAAACAGGCAACTTTGCAATTTACTTCTTATTAAAAATCCTCTTCATTCTCAAGAACAGAGGGATTTCTACAGTACGCAGCTCGTTGTCTCGATTACCAAACATGCTGCAGTCTCGGCAGGTTACATAGGTAAGGCACTTAAGTTGCCAGTAGACTCTATGTTTTAGAGGCTTCTCGCCAGATTCAGCCAACTTCAGTGCCCCCGCACTTCTCCCCGAATAAAGCAGCCTAGAAGGGCGCTCAGTTCAGACTAGCAGCACAACTGTAACATGACTCGGGGAGGTAGTCGTGGGCGAGTTACTCAGGTCTTATACCCCGGCGTGTTACATGAAATTCCAGGTCCTGGCATGTGTGTGTGGACTTCGTCTATGGGGGCAGGCTGCCTGTTATCAATGACATGGGTTGTCCAGGACAAGATGTTAAGGACTTCAATGAGGGGAACCATCTACACTGAACGATAACTTGGTGGGAATTATGTGCAACAGATGATGGGTACAAGGTGTAATAACGGTTTCCTTCACAATAAGTATCATTTTTACACAGAGTCTCAGTTCCTTTCCGTTAACTCGCTTGGTCTCTACCTCCACTGGTTTACCTTCCTTTACCATAGCCCAACACATTACTACAGTCCAGTTAGCGGGAGTCCTATTCTCAAACTGCGGTTCCGCGTCTTCTTACCTCGTAAGGGAACTGGTTTGCCAATATGGCTGGTACTTAGCTTCTCAGCTTGCTGACGCCTTGGAACTCCCACCCAGGACCCTCTCTTCGTCTCACATTCCCTGTTCTGTCCTGGCCCGTTACCCCTCTGAGCTATAAACTCAAGGTTGTACTGCCAAGTGTCCTCTCCCAGGACCCATCTCCGGTGCATCACTCTGTCCTTCTGTCGCTTTTCTCTTTACTCAGGATCACGCTATCTCCTGACTCAGTCTCCACTCATGTCAGAGATACCCACTTCATGTGACTCTGCTTAGTACTCAGACCAAAGGTCCGCTGTAGCTGCAAGCTAAACCAAACTGACTTTCTAACAGGAAGCCGTCTCTGTCCCTTCACTTTTGCCCCTCCCACTCTGCGCTAGTCTCAACTATTAACACCGTCTCCCTTTGCTAACTACCTGTTGCTGGGTAGAGCACAATTCTATCACTATCAATGTACGTCACTAAACACATTGCATATCTAAATACATTGAAACGATATGCGTGTCTTCAAGGGGGAATATGGCCAGCATGTCTATCTCCTTACACAACCATGCAGCTAGTCTGAACTGTCAATTATCAGCAGGATGAAAAGCTAGGAAGCCATGGGCTGAGAGCAGAGTGATCCTGAATAAAAGAAATTGAGACAATCTCTCTAAGATTGATCACATCTGCCACCATGACGCCATTCACACAGAGACAGAAACAAATCCCAGTTCACAGAATCAGATCTCTTCCTCTGAATTTTACACACAGCAGATCGTGTAAGAGCCGCATGTGGAGTCAATATTGCCATAGTCTGGAGCCGTAACACATCTGTGAACCCCTATATGCATCTAGACAAGTTAATCTTGCATCCAATGGAGGTGTAAATAATAACCTGTGCAGCTTCCCTGTGGTCTGGCGTGAACTCTCCGTTAGTTTTGTGGTATTCGCAGGTACGCGGGATGCAGTGACGAGCTGGAGACGGAGCAAGCTTAAATCTAACCTTTATATAGGGGTTATACGAATAACTGGTAAGCAGATAACAGTTCTCCTCGCAGGGAAAGTAGACAATAATACACAAATAACTGAACAAACAACTACTCAGCAGGTGCCAACGACTATATGGCCACGATATGGCCGTCTACAAGTCCTAGAACTATAATGAACAGTTAACGGAGTGTCACTTATCCTTCTCTGACGTCCAGAAGAGCTGTTGTCCGGGAACTGTCTGTTTGGCGTCTCAGCCGCTGGGCCCAACCGACGAGGAGCTGTCGAAGGCTTCAGGCGTTCCTACGCCCAGGTGTGGATGGGGCGCAACAGGCCCTGG
>VIAB01004464.1:117874-129472 GCA_009801035.1 Oophaga pumilio | reverse complement strand
ACCCGATACTTGCGGTATCGTATCGCTCAACACTAATCATGATCCAAAGCACACTACATCCTCTGTAAAGCATAATGGAGGCAGTGTGATGGCATGGGCATGCTTGTCTTCCAATGGCACTGGGTCACCAGTGTTTATTGATAATATGACCGAAGACAGAAGCAGCCAGATGAATTCTGAAGTGTACAGGGAGATATTTTTTGCTCAAACTCAACCAAATGCAGCAATGTTGATTGGACAGCGTTTCACCGTACAGATGGACAATGACCCAAAACACACTGCGAGAGCCACACAGGAGTTTTTAAGGCAAATAAGTGGAGTATTCCGAGTCAGTCACCACCAGATTTCAACCACATCGAGCATGCATTTCACATGCTTAAGACAAAACTTAATGCAGAAAGACTTACAAACAAGCAACAACTGAAATCAGCTGCAGTAAAGGCCTGGCAAAACATCACAAATGAGGAAACCCAGAGTTCAATCATTGCCTGCAAATGATTCTCTACAATGAATTAAAAATTTTATTTATGGTATAGTTAATTTGTCCAATTACTTTTGAGATTCTGAAATGAGGAGGCTTTATAGAAAAATGGTTGCAATTCCTAAATGTTTTACAGGATATTTTAGCTCAACCAATTAAACTAGAAAATCTTCACTTCAATTGTATCTCAGTTGTTTCATTTTAAATAAAAACTACTGGCATGTAGAGCCCAATCACAAAGATTTTGTCATTGTCCAAATATTTCTGGACCTAACTGTGTATATATATACAAATATACAGTGGGTTCGGAAAGTATTCAGACCCCTTTAAATTTTTCACTTTTAGTTTCATTGCAGCCATTTGGTAAATGCAAAAAAGTTCATTTTTTTCTCATTAATGTACACTCTGCACCCCATCTTTACTGAAAAAAAACAGAAATGCAGACATTTTTGCAAATTTATTAAAGAAGAAAAACTGAAATATCACATGGTCTATAATGCTGTGGATAAGCCCCCGATCTGACCTGAAAGATAGCAAAAATAAATTATACTTACTCGGTGGGCAGTCCGGTCAGGTGGGCGCCGCAGGTCTGGGTTCGGCGCCTCCCATCTTCTTGCGATGCCAGCCTCCTTTCTTCATCGCTCCTCGACATTGCGCTCCTGCACAGGCATACTTTTCTACCCTGTTGAGGGCAGAGTAAAGTACTGCAGCGCGCAGGTGCTGGGCCTCTCTGACCTTTCCCAGCGCCTGCGCACTGCAGTACTTTGCTCTGCCCTCAACAGGGCAGAGAAGTATGCCTGCGCAGGAGCGCGATGCCGGGGAGCAATGAAGCAAACAGGAGCACGGCGTCGCAAGAAGATGGGAGGCGCCAGACCCGATCCTGCGACACCCATCGAACCAGACCACACAGGACCGCCCCTCCGGGGGAGTTTAATAAAACTTATTTTTCTTATCTTTCAGGTCGGATCGGGGGCTTATCTACAGCATTATAGAATGCTGTAGATAAGCCCTGAAAGGCGGTGGCCGCATCTTATAGTGGCCAAAACAGGTGACAAAACAATGTTCAGGCATGTCTACTTAGGCTTCATAAACCGTGCAATAAATAAATCATATAGTGGCCCTTAGGTGTAAATAAAACAAAAATAATACAAATACAGTGACACATACATGTTGGTCCAGTTCACCCGCACAGCGTAACATCCAGCACAAAAGACTCTGTCAGTAGACTTAACACAGTAGGACTTCTCACCTCCAGTCTCAATCACTGAGGGAGACAACTGGTCTCCTTTTTATCTGCCGTCCCATGCACCTGATTGGGAATATGTGAGCAGCCAGTCCCTATTAACACTCTCAGCACTATACGTGCTGATGCTTGCTTCCGGGTTTACATCACTGAAGATAACCATCTCTGGGATATGTATCTCTTTTCAATGATGTGTCCGGAAGCCATCTTGCAATATACAGTTGTGTGAAACAGTGTTTGCCTTCTTCCTGATTCCCACTTTAGTGCATGTTTGTCACACATAAATGTTCCAGATCACCAAACAAATTTAAATACTAGACAAAGAAAACACAAGTAAACACAAAATGCAGTTTTTAAATAAAAGTCTTTATTATTAAGGGAACATCCAAATCCTGTGTGCAAAAGTGATTGCCCCCTAATCCTAATAGCTTGTTGTGCCACCTTTAGTAGCAACAACTGCAATCATGCGTTTGCGATAACTGGCAATGAGCCTTTTACAACGCTCTGGAGTAATATTGGCCCACTCCTCTTTGCAGAATTGTTGTAATTCAGCCAAAGTAGAGGGTTTCTGAGCATGAGCCGCCTTTTTAAGGTCCTGCCACAGCGTCTCAATCGGATTAAAATCAGGACTTTGACTAGGCCACTCTAAAGTCTTAATTTTGTTTTTCTTAATCCATTCAGAGGTGGACTTGTTGGTGTGTATTGGATCCTTGTCCTGCTGCATAATCCGAGTGCCATTCAGCTTGAGTTCACAAACAGATGGCTGGACATTGTCCTTCAGAATTTCTTGTTAGACAGCAGAATTCATGGTTCCATTTACCACAGAAAGTCTTCTGGTTGCTGAAGCAGCAAAACAGCCCCAGACCATCCCATTAACACCATATTTTACTGTTGGTATGATGTTCCTTTTCTGAAATGCTATGTTACTTCTACACCAGATGTAATGGGACAACCAACTTCCAAAAAGTTAAACTTTTGTCTCGTCAGTCTTGGGGATCATCAAGATGTTTTCTGGCAAAACTGATATGAGCCTTTATGTTCTTATTGCTTATCACTGGTTTTCATCTTGTAACTCTGCCATGCAGGCCATTTTTAACCAGTCTCTTTCTTATGCTGGAGTCATGAACACTTACCTTTACTGAGGCAAGTGAGGCCTGCAGTTCTTTGAATGTTGTTGTGGGGTCTTTTGTGACCTCTTGGATGTGTTGTCACTGCGCTCCTGGGGTAATTTTGGTCAGCCGACCACTACGGGAAAGATTCACCACTGTTCCATGTTTTCTCCACTTGTGGATAATGGCTCTCATTGTGGTTCACTGGAGTCCCAAATACTTTACAAATGGCTTTATAACCTTTGCCAAACTGATAGATCTCAATTACTTTGTTTCTCATTCTGGAACAAATTTCTTTGGATCACGGCATGATGTCTAGATTAATGCCAGGACTGTACTTTATAATCCTGATTTCTCCAGCTTATTAGAGAATGATTTAAATAACATGTATTACGTCAATGCCTATAGTGTACTTCCCTATTATAGAATAAAAAATGCTTCAGAGGTGCTAATTCATATATTTTTTACATATACTATAGAAAAAAAATATTGGGACAGCTGCACATTACACCTACTGAAATTTTTATGATATCCCATTCTAAATCTAGAGACATTAATATGGAGTTGATCCCTTCCTTTCTCTGTCCAATAGTAGATTCATATGCACAATAGAACAAACTTGTGCTTAGCTCGGCAGGGCCTCCTACCAGGACCAAAAACAACATAGACAATTCAGAGAAGCCGAGGCACCAAGACAATTTCTTTATGGACTTTGCTTTGTTCCTTGGGCACAATCATGCTGGAAATGAAAATGGCCTTCCTGAAACTCTTTCCACAAAGTTGGTGCAACAGAAGTGGTGGAACCACTGTACCGTGGTCCGAGGAGAGCCTGGATGGGTGTAACTAGGTGAATACGTCACTCTTAAGTAGAGCCCCTGATAGTGGGGTTAAACTTGGCTCCAGATGGACAGCAGGTGCTACACCAGGACAGACCTCAGGTGCATGGCAACTGACCCACAAGGGGCAGGAAGCAGGATCAGTACAGAAGGTAAGTTCAGTTGGTACAGGCAGGCATTGCAAGAACACAGGAACAGGAGGTCCAGACAGGTATGGCTGGTATACAGGCAGGCACTGGCAGGTGCAGTCTGGTATGACTGGTATACAGGCAGGCACTGACAGGTACAGACTGAGACCGCTGGTATACAGGCAGGAACTGGTAGGTGCAGGCTGGTACGGCTGGTATATAGGCAAGGACTGGTGACTGCAGGCTGATATGGTGGTATACAGGTAGGCAGGTGATGGCTGGCACAGCTTGAATACAGCAACACACAGCATGTACAGGAAGACTGGGACTGGCAGGGAAAGGTAGGTACTTAGCAGGTACTGGCAGATACAGGGGACCTGAGGACTCTTAAGCGATCAACACGGCAGGGTGAACACGTTGCTCAGGTACCTACCAACAGGTGAAGATGCCTTAAATTATAAGTGTCTACCAGCCATTAGATGGGGACACTTTAGGATGGCATATGGTGTCCCTTTAAGAGGGCAGAAGCATTCTTGAAGTGATCTTTGAGCTGTGCGTAGACCCTGGGCAGCAGCAGCACGAGAAGGAGGAAGTGAGGGACGGGGGTCGGGGTGATGAGTAAGTTGGCGTCCCTGCCGGGGAGAAGGTAAACGTGCAGGGATGCTGGCGCTACAGTTGGAAGCATACAACTGTCTAACTTGTCTTGGTATGCTGAAGCATTAAGATTTATCTTCACTAGAACTAAGGGGTCTAAGCCAACCTCTGAAAACTACTCCATAACATTATGCCTCCAAACTTTATAGATGGCACAATGCAGAGCACAGAACACTCAGAGCATGTTTTCACTGCTACAATTACAGCATTCTTTGCAGTACTCTATCCAACACTGGGCATTCTGCTAGGTGATATACGGCTTTCATGTGGCTGCCCAAGCCACAAAATTTTGGAAGCACAGTTTTTGTGTTGATGGTATTGCCAGATGAGATTTGGAATTCTGCAGCTGTTGAGTTAGTAGAGTTTGTGACTATTATGCCCTATGCACTTCAGTACTTGGCAACTCCACTCTGGAAATCATAGTGGTCTGCCACTTTGTGACTGGGTTGTTGTGGTTCATAAATGCTTCCACTTTTACCACTAAGGCCTCTTTCACACTTCAGTCGTGCGACGTCAGCCAAAGAGTGAAAATGGCGGATCCGTCAGAAAAGTGCAAAAATGGATGCAAGCGGATCACTTTTGTGACGAATCCGTCATGAACTTTTCAATCCGGAAAAAGAACATTTTCTACCCGGAAAATGCAGGTACACATGTCCAGACCGAGGAGAGTGAGAGAGAGAGAGACACACCCCGGACAGTTTTGTCAGCATTTTCAATGGTTTTCTATGGAAGCGACGGATCCGCTGGCGGATTCCGTCAATGACGGATGCCAGCGGATCCGCCGCCCATAGGCGGCCATTATACAAAATGGCGGATGCGGCGGATCCGCCATAGACCGCCATTTTGGCGGACCAAAAAAACGTTGCATTGGACGTTTTTCTGAAACGACAGACGCCAAATTTTTGGTGGATCCGTCAAAAAACTGACCTAACGGACGACCATCCGCCAAAATCCATTACTAATGCAAGTCAATGGGAAAAAAGCGGATCCACCAAAAAAAATGGCGGATCCATTTTTTTCACATTTTGACAGATTTTGACTGACGTCGCACGACTGAAGTGTGAAAGAGGTTTAACAAACAATGGTGAAATATTCATGATCTGACTTATTACAATGCTGGCATCCTGTTACAGGACCACCCTGGTATCAGTGAGGTCTTAAGAATGATGCATACATTCACATACGATAGTAAAAGCAGACTGCACGGCTTGGGGCTGGATTTCATACCTGAATTCCTCAATACTTTGGCCCATATAGTGCTTCTGGTGTTATTGTTTACCGTGTGGTCTAGTTGCTGCTTGATGACTGTCTTGAATTTTATTGGGCTGGGAAAATATTTGACCACATAAATATTCTACCACCCCTTGTACATATTCATGTGAACACACGCCGTACCCTCATACTTTCACATCTGGTACAGACTAGAATCTCTCTAGGAATGTACTCCTTTGAAGCTTTCAATAAGGATACTCACACCGTACCAACAAGGGTGTTGATTTGCAGACATTAAAATATTTCTGTGCTGTGAGGGTGGGGCTCGAACTACTCAAGTACACTGTGTTCTTTTTCCTGATTTTCCTGATACTAGAACAGACTTCTGAAGAGGCATGCTAAGCCACTCCATTATCATTATCTGCAAAAATAATGTAAGTCCAGGCAAACAATTGTGGTAGTCATTAGTATGTGACATTCCATTGTTATACCGCACATCCATCTACTCTGCATTCCATTCTGAACATCATATTTAACAGATATTCCATTGTTATATTATCACTAAACATTACCAAATCTGTATATTACCACTTGTTGACACTATTGTTAATCACACAGTTACATAATTGTACTGATCTACCATGACACTATGATATCATCATTGTTACATTAGGAAGTCTTTAGTAAAAAAATAAATACATGGAGAGTCCCATGTTACTCAGATGTAAAGTGAAGCTCTTCTCTTGAAGTACACTCAATTGTATACAAGGAACAGCATATGAATTTTCCAGTGTACTGTACACCCACAAGCAAAATACATAAATACCACTACTGTACAACACTCGCCCCCTAAAATTATTGTGTAACAGCCTTCCGTTTGTGTTCCAGCCTGTACTTATTTGAGAAAAAGACTTGAATAGCAACCAAAAAGGACCATCCATACAGCGTGCTTATGGGCTGTCAACACAGGCATAGCTAGGGTTCAGCCCAACGAGGGGCGTAACACGGATGAGTGGATGTACAACTAAACCATGTTAACTATGTTGGCACACGATAATCGTGGGTGTACGTGAACAGATGACAATATTACCATACAGTGACCGTATAGTCATAGATCCCAGTGCAGCAGAAGACATAAGAGATTGTAGTACAGTTATACATAGTGACTTGCAAGTGAAGTTCTTCCTGATGGAGTCATTCACTTTTACCATGTTTTACATCTGACCCAGACTGCCATAACAACTTCGTCCAGCCATGATTGATCTGCAGAGTTTACAAGGGTACATTTAACGTCTCACATTTCCAGCACCACCCTATCTATTTCCATCCTACACAAATTTCCCATTGTGTTGTGACCCCAATGCTTCGCCTAATGCTATTGTATTTGTCCCTCTTACTAGATCTGCTGTGTTGGGAAAACAGTGCCCTACATAATAATGCCCATTACTGTGCCCTTTACAAATTAAAATGTTCCCTTTGTGGCTTCTAGATGGCATAACTGCACCCTAGAAAAAAATAAAAATTGAGCATATGACCTTGAAAAGTGCTCCCCTATTCACATACCATAGGCACACAGCCCTTTTGACATCATATGATGGCCCCCCACAGCTACTCTATACAAAGTATGATGTCACTACAACTCCCCTATGTACAGTATGATAGGCCCACAGTGCAACTATACACAGTATAGTGCCCCCCACAGTAGTTTTCACACAGTATAATGCTCCCAAAGCCCCTTATACACAGTATAATTCCCCACACTATATGATGCCGCACATAGCTTCCTATATACAATATAATACGCCCACACTGTGTGATTGTCACCCTCATGAGTTTTCACACTGTTTAATGCCACAGCAGTAAGGCGCGTGGGTGGTCCAATGCAGTGGGGTCATCGCGCCAGGGCAAGCATAGGACGTAATCATGCCATTCCTCTCCCATGGCACTCGTTGCTAGACATATCAATAACCTTAAGTATGTCTGTTGGTCTAGGTAGACCCCTCATAGTAAGGGCCCAGGGGAAACCACCCCCTCTTGTCCCCAGTAGCTATGGGGCATAAGGCATATAACTGAATAAGTATAAATTTGGCATTCTGACCTTAAAGGGAACCTGACAGCGGAATTTATCCAATACAGTATTAGGATCAGTCTCCTAATGACTTCTTTAATTACATCCTTATTACAACCCCAATTCCAAAAACTTTGGAGTGCTGAGTAAGATATGATGAAATGAGTGGAAAAAGTCGGGACAGTGCCATGTCTACCATTGTGTAGCATCCCCTCTTCTTTTTGGGAGAAGAATGCCGTTCAGAATTCTTGTCTGATGTAGAATCCTAGCTGCTAAATAATCCTGAGTTTTTACCAAATTTTTAGTTTCATAGTGCCAAATGTTTTCTACTGGTAAAATATCTGGACTGCAGGTGGACAGCTCATCACCTGAATTCTTCTTCTGCAAAGAGAGGCTGTTGAGTTGGATGCAGTTTGTGGTTTACTATCGTCTTGCTGAAATATACAAAGACTTTCTTGAAATAGACGCCTGGATTGGAGCAAATATTGTCCTAAAACCTCTATCTAATTCTCAGCATTGATGGTGCCTTTCAAAATGTTTAAACTGCACATGCTATATGCAGTAAATCAAAACCATACCATCAGAGATGCAGACTTTGAACTGTATGCTAATAACAAGCTGGATGGTCACTCTCCTCGTGAGGCCACAGGACATGATGTCGTCGTTCATTTCCATAATGAACTTCAAATTTTCATTCATCTGATCACAGATCTTTTCCATTTTACCTTAGTCCATTTTTTATGAGCTTTGTCCCACAGAAGATGGCAGTGTCTTTGGATTGTGTTGATATATTGCTTAATCTTTGCATGATAGAGTTAGATTGCAAGGAAAACTGTGTTCATAAACAATGATTATGATTTCTGGAGTTATTCCTGAGCCCATTCAGTGATTTGCACAATGGATTCATGCCTGTTTTTATTGCATTTGCACCTGAGGGCCCATAGGACACTAGTATCCAAAATAGAGCGTCAGCGTTGTCCCTTGCGCACTTGGATTTCTCCAGAATTTTGGAATCTTTTGATAATATTATGTACTGTAGATGGGATAATCAAAGTCTTTCCAATTTTTCATTAATAAATTTTTTTCCATATTTGTTCCTCAAGTTTTAGACGCAGTTGTTCCCAGATTAGTGAACCTCTGACCATCTTTGCGTCAGAGAGACTCTCTTTAACCTGCTCTTTTTATACACAGTCATGTGACATAGATGAAAATTGACCTTCCAGGTGCTTTTCATTAATGCTACTTACTTTTCCAGCCTTTTGGTAACCCTGTCACAATTTTTTTGAAATGTGCTGCTGTCATCAATTTCTAAATTAGTTACTTTTTTCAAATGACATTTAAAAATGGCCAACTTTTAAGTTCTGACATGTGTTATATGTTCTATTGTGAATAAAATATGTGTCATGGGGTTACCGTCTCCTACTCCGACGCTGAGAAGCACTGCTCCTTTATTTTAAATGCATTTATTTCTTTTGGCAGAACAGGGGTTAATCGGCCATGTTGGAGATTCCTGTCCTCACAGCTGAGCTCGGTTAGCCACTCCTTTTCCCTTTTTTAATCTGGGCTCTGTTATTAATCCTCGTCAGAGCTAGCATTTGCTGCATGGCTAACGGTGGGAGGGAGCAATTATGAGAAGGAGAGTTGGAGGAGTTATCTGTGACTGTTGCTTGGTTTGTATGTGTGGTAATTCCTTATCCTTCTCTGTTTTACTTTATTCCCCTACCTTCACACCCTGATGCATTCCTCTGTTACATATGAGTGAATATTTTGTATGCCTGGAGTTTTCTGTTAAACCTTGTTTGTGTTGCCTTGTTTGTCGGGTTGGTGTACTATGGTGCACATTGGCGCCCCCTCTTCCCTGAGTGGGGGTAGAGAACAGATGGAGGGCTAACTTAGGAGATAAGGCAAGGGTGGAGGCCCCGTCATCTTCACCTACAGAAGTATCCCAGGGAGTAAAGTGAGCTAGGGCGCCCCCTAGTGTTAGGGACAGGGAAGGAGCCCCTGATCACGGGTCACCCGACAGCTGTATCGTGACAATATGGCTGCAAAAGATTTCCAAATCATATCATTGTTATTTTCTTTACATTTTACACAGCATCCAACTTTTTTGGAATTGGAGTTGTATAAATATGTGTTTATGTATTTGATGCACAATTGAAGTTTCATCTTGGTGTGTCTCTCCCTGGACTATTTTGGGAGCACCGTCACTCATGTTAGCAACTCACTTGCATTACACTCCTGCAGCGCAACTGACAAACTAATGTGTGTAGAGAGAATGGAGACAAGAACAAGTTATCCCTTTGCTTCTCCTTGTTCTCTCTGCATATGTTGGTTTGTCCGTCATGCTGTTATAAAGGAAGGACAGGACTGTAGTTGTGACCTGTATTCCAGTGGCAGCTGTGTCCAGTCCTTCCCCTACATGAAACAATACTATTCTTCTCGGCATAACTGCATCTCCAGATTCAACCGAGTGACACATACTGGGGGCCACTTTCGAAAGCAGATGAGGAAGGGGCGGACCGGACCCTGTGGGTTCGGAGCTGGGTTGTACTCACCACCATCCGGTAGAGCATCTTGCACACCCCGATCCCATGGCTGTGATCTTCCTCCGCACAAGTTGTTGTATGCCACGACTTCAAGAGGCACAGCACTGTAGCTCTTGGTTCCGGGGATGGAGAGAACGTGGACTCCACCTGGGTGAGCTCCGTTTTCCACTGGCTAGTTGGTTCCTGGTTCTCCATCTCGTCCGCCTTCTGCAGCCAATCCTGATAGACGCAGTCATGCATGACCTGTTCCTTCCGTCCCCACCCACTTCCAGATGAGACCGCCTTCAGCTGCTCCTCCCATCCATTGTTGGTCAGTGGAAGGGGACGAGGTTTCCTCCTCTTCATCCGCACCCACCAGGGGCGGACCGGGGCACATAGACAGGCAGGTTTTGGTGCCAGGAAACTACGGCAACGCCCACGAAGGATGCGGTTTTCTTTGTTGTTTGCTTCTGCTCATCTCCCGCCATCCTCACCGCCGCCATCTTGGTCACAGTAATGGTGTCAAGCTTTTTCATCACATAAGCCAAGTCCAACTCAGTAGTCAAGTCCGGTGTTGTTGCAAAATCGGTAGTAGGCAAATCCAGTATTTTTCTCACAAACTCTTCTCCAGTTATAGCAACTACTGGCTCTTTCTCCCAGTCATCTTCCAGGGGCTCAGCAGTTGCATACAAATCATCATCATCTTTTTCAGCAGATTCTCCACATGGCAAGGCAACTGCATCCTGCCAAACTTCATCTTTCTCAAGCTCATCACTGACAGCATTCCCTCGCTGCACAGCGTCGGCATCCTCCCGACTACGCCAAGTGTAAAGGAAGGACAGGACTGTAGTCGTGACCTGTATTCCGGTGGCAGCTGTGTCCAGTCCTTCCCCTACATGAAACAATACTATTCTTCTCGGCATACCTGCATCTCCAGATTCAACTTCACCAGGGCACTTCCCAGGCCTTAACGGTCCTTCTTCTAGAAGACCCCCATCAATGGAGACACAGTCCGAGACAACTTTAACACTTTCTATACTTAGGATTTCGCACGTTTCATCCACAGTTGGTACATCATAACATTCGTTTGCTTCCTGATCTTTCCCTTGCTTGTCACTTCTGTGCAGTACATGCCCGGATCGGACCGTACTAGACTGCTTCCCAGTTCCTTCTAGGTCTGACCTCGCTGTAATGACATTTCCTTCAGCCTGCTTCGCTCAAGACATGAATTCATCAATCACTACGTTTGGTGACCCCCGGTGAAGCATCCGGCCCGTCTGTACCGATCCCGTTTAAGCTCCAACTCCTTTCATCTCCTTAGTCCAGCTAACTTCTGCCCTAA
>VIAB01004464.1:52160-65992 GCA_009801035.1 Oophaga pumilio | reverse complement strand
TCATTGGAGTCCAGCTGTGTTTAATTAAACTGATAGGACTTGTATTATAAAGCACACACCTGTCTGTATAAGACCTCATAGCTCATAGTGCATGTCAGACCAAATGAGAAACATGAGGTCAAAGAAACTGGCCAAGGAGCTCAGAGACAGAATTGTGACAAGGCACAGATCTGTCCAAGGTTACAAAAGAATTTCTCCAGTACTCAAGGTTCCTAAGCTACAGTGCTTATTATATAATTAATGCTGCTATCATAACTACATATGTAGCAACCCTTAACTTCTCACATGGCACAAAACTTTATTAACATAGCTGTGTATCTTGTTATCCTGTTTTTTGGCAAGTTCTGGATTTCTGTGTACAGGTTAACAGCCAACAACATTAGATGAATACAACACCAGAACCACCAACAGTACAGAAATAAAGCACCAGAACCACCAACAGTACAGAACTACTGTATCACAACCAGATACTGTATCACAGGAATATATCACCAGAAACAACATCAGTAAAGAAATACATCACCATAAACACTATCAGTAAAGAAGTTTATAACCAGAAGTTCCTCCACTTCTAAATCAAAATGTTTTCTGAGGTTCTCCTCTCCATGTCTTCCTGGATGTATTGGATTGCCTCCTAATTTCTGGATGCCTTTGCACATAGTGCATACGTTTTAACACTCTAGGAGTCCCACTCCTTTAACCCCTCTCTGACATTAGAAGTACTATCCCGTACATGTGCCCTGGGCCTGTCTGATCATGGACGGGATAGTAAGTCATACGCGATCAGCCGCGCTCACGGGGGAAGCACGGCCGATTGCGGCTGGGTGTCAGCTGATTCTCACAGCTGACACCCGGAACTAAGTGCCAGGAGCGATCACAGCATTCCAGGAGCAGGCAGAGGGCTCACAGCCCTTCTGCCTTTGGATCGGAGACCCCGTGGCGTGACACGGGGTCCCGATCGCTACCATGGTAACCCGATCGCTGCCATGGTAACCCAATGTCATCATTACGACATCCAGGTTACCAGAGCTGAGTAACTTCCTGGTCATGCACAGTGCATGATCAGGAAGTCTCTCAGGTCAGTCTAAATTTATTGCAGCGCTGACAGCTTCTATAGCATGCAGATGCTGCTTCATCTGCATGCTATAGAAGCGATCAGCCTGCAAAAAATGATTGTCCCATAGTGGGAAAAAGTGTAAAAGATAGAATAAAGTAAAAAAAATGTTTTAACTAGTTGTAAAAATATTAAAAAAAATAATATTAAAAAAATCAATATTTATTCTATCACTAAATAAATATGTGAGTAAAAAAGAATCTAAACAGTAAAAGTACACATATTTGGTATTGCCGCGTCCGTAATGACCCGACCTATAAATCTGTCCCACTAGTTAAACCCTTTAGTGAACACTATAAAAAAAGGCAAAAAACAATGCTTTATCATCATACCACCGAACAAAAAGTGGAATAATACTGTACGCGTTCAAAAAGACAGATATAAATAAACATGGTACCACTGAAAACATCATCTTGTCCCGCAAAGCTCCATCACTGGAAAAATAAAAAAGTTATAGCTCTCAGAATAAAGTGATGCAAACATAATTATTTTTTATATAAAATAGTTTTTATTGTATAAAAGCGCCATAACATAAAAAAAGATATAAATGAGGTATCGCTGTAATCTTACTAACCCGAAGAATAAAACTGCTTTATCAATTTTACCACACGTGGAACGGAATTAACCCTGCCCCCGAAAGAAATTCATGATTTGCTGGTTTTTGTTCATTCTGCCTCCCAAAAATTGGAATAAAAAGCTATCAAAAAATGTCATGTGCCCGATAATGGTACCAATAAAAACGCCGACTCGTCCTGCAAAAAACAAGGCTCACATGACTCTGTGAGCCAAAATATGGAAAAATTATAGCTCTCCAAATATAGTGATGCAAAAACTATTTTATGCAAAAAAAAGCGTCTTTTAGCGTGTAACAACTGCCAAACGTAAAAACCCGCTATAAGGTCCCTTTCACACATCCTGATATTTTCGGTACCAAAGTTGCCAGTGTCAGTGTGTGTAATACTTGTGCCACACGTGTGGCATGCGTGTGCCGCATCAGTACCACAAGGACGGGTGCCAGGGAAGAAGCGTTACAGTAAGGATATGTTTCCACGTTCAGTTTTGGCAGCGCTTTGAACGCAGCAGATACCCGCTCCGTCCAAAGCGCTGCCAGCTTTTGTACGCACGGTGATTCCGCATGTGTTTATTGAACACATGCGGAATCACCGCATCCTATACATAGGATGGTGCTATTTATCTTGCAGAGACCGAGCGTCTCTGCAAGATAAATACACATGCTGCGGTCTATAAAGATGCGCCGCATGTGCTTATACACAGGAATGCTGGAGGCATACCTGCATGCGTACTGGAGATGGGATTTCATATTATCCCATCCACTATGCTGTAACATCTGGTGGCTGCAGATTGGATGCTGTGGCTGTACGCAGCATCCAATCCGTAGCAAATACTGAATGTGGAAACAATCATAAGCACTGTTCCTCAGCGCCAATGTGTGTCACATGAATGATATCCATGTGTGTTATGAGTATGCACGTGTGCTGGATGTTTTGTGGCCTGTGCTGACATTAAAAAATGGACATGCCAGTGTGTTTGCCCATGGACACATGGTCCCATTCACTTGAATAGACAAATAGTGCTCAGTTCCTCTAGAGTCTCTCCGCATGGCTAAGTAGTACTGTACAGCCACATATGGGGTATTGCGACGTTCAGTAGAAATTGTGGGACAAATTTTGTTGCCATTTTTACCCACTTCTTGTATGAAAATGTAAAATCTTTGAATAAAACAAAATTTTGGTGGTAAAAATGTAGTTATTTTGTCCTCACTACCCAATGGTATAAAATTCTGTGACACACCCATGATGTCAATATGATCACTGCACCCCTAGATGAATTCATTGAGAGGTGTAGTTCGTATATTGGGGTCAGGGGGCACCTGCAAAACATAACAGTAAAATCTGGCACTCCTTCCCTTCCGAGCTCTGCCATGCGCCCAAACAGTGGTGTACCACCACATATGGGGTATCAGCATACTCAGGACAAATTGCACAACAACTTTTTGGGATCCAATTTATCTTGTTACCCTTAGGAAAATAAAAAATTGGGGGCAAAAAGATCATTTTAGTGATGAAAATATGATTTTTTATTTTTACGGCTCTATGTTATAAACTTCTGTGAAGCACTTGACTGTTCAAAGTGCTCACCACATATCTAGATAAGTTTCTTAGGGAGTCTAGTTTCCAAAATGGTGTCACTTGTGGGTGGTTTCCACTGTTTAGGCACATCAGGGGCTCTGCAAATGGAACAAGAAGCCCAGAGACCATTCCATCAAAGTCTGCATTCCAAAATGTCACTACTTCCCTTCCGAGCTCTGCCATGCATCCAAAGAGTGGTTCCCCCCACATGCAGGGTATCAGTGTACTCAAGACAAATTGGACAACAACTTTTGGGGTCTAATTTCTCCTGTTACCCTTGGAAAAAATAAAAATTGGGGTCTAAAATATCATGATTGTGGAAAAAATATGATTTTTTATTTTCACGCCCGGGCGTTATAAACTTTAGTGAAACACCTGGGGGTTCAAAGTGCTCACCACACATCTAAATAAGTTCCTTGGAGGGTCTAGTTTCCAAAATGGGATCACTTGTGGGAGTTTTACACTGTGTAGGCACATCAGGGGCTCGCCAAATGCGACTTGGCGTCCAATCTCAATTCCAGCCAATTTTGTGTTGAAAAAGTCAAACGTGCTCCATCCCTTCTGAGCTCTTTCATGTGCCCAAACAGTGGTTACCCCCCACATATGGGCTATCAGTGTACTCAGGACAAATTAAACAATAACTTTTGGGGTCCAATTTCTCCTGTTACCCTTTGGGAAAATAAAAAAATTTGGATCGTAAAGTTCCCTTGAGGGAAAAGAGGTTAATAATGGGAAAAAAATGTTTTCTGAGGCCCTCCTCTGCATGTCTTCCAGGGTGTATTGGAGTACCTACTTTAATTTTTGGAAGTCCTTGCACATAGTGCTTACGTTTTACCACTCTGAGTCCCATTTCTTTAATAATGGAAAAAAAATGCTTTCTGAGGTTCTCCTCTCCATGTCGTCCAGGATGTATTGGATTGCCTCCTTCTAATGTTTGGAAGCCATTGTACATAGTGCATACACTTTATTTTGGAGGTATAAATGGACCCCCTTACCTCTTGGGCTCCTGTGTGGTATTAAAGCACCAATGATTTGTTTGCCCCTGAGCAGTATTAAGGCTTATATAAGTAAATCTGCATTTGTTGAATGGATGAAAGGCCCCTACAGGCATCTCTTGTGCCCTATGATGGGTTGGAGTAATTTTCCTCCACATGGTTCAGGACTTTTCATTTTAAAATGTCTGCCAGGAGATAAATGAAGATATATTTCACCCCCTCCGTCAGTTTATTTGAAGCCTTGGGGCGACTTGATGTCCTGAGGCTGCACAGGCAGAACTGCCACCCACCTTTGCTGTAAAATTGGTGGGAGATGTTATAGTTCCTCGGCATCCAAGGAAGACAGATAAGGGAGACACATACCAGGTTCAACAGAGGCAGGGGATGACTATCAAAGGTCTGGGACAGTTTAATTAGACCCTCCCTGCACCTAGGCTCTGATGGGCAGGGTACTCTGACAAGGAGGGAAAAGTTTTGGGAGATAGTGAAGGAGTACCTAACAGACCAAACCAGTGTCTTCCGTGATTCCCCTGTGCCATACAACTATTGGGTATCCAAGCTGGACACGTGGCATGAACTGTCCCTCTACGCCTTGGAGGTGCTGGCCTGCCTTGCCGCTAGCGTTTTGTCACAGCAGATTTTTAGTGGCACCCAGTGCATGAATAACTGATAGGGGCATTCGCCTGGCAAATGAAAAGGCTGACAGGCTGACTCTTTTCAAAATGAACAAGACCTGCATTGGCCCTGATTTCTCAACCCTACCGGATGACAGCAGCGGCACGTAATGTCAAATAAAATGTTCCTTTTTTTCTGGAAAATTCCCATGCACCCCTTCCTATCCAAACAAGAGTATACAGTTTTGTTTTCTAATTTTTAGTGTCCTCCTCCACCATGATCCGACCCTCGCTCCTAATATTTTAAGGGTGCATATGATTCCCTGCTATCTAATTTTTTGAGGCCTAGCTATAAAATTCTCTTACATATACATATGTATACCCCCCAGAGGTAAATGTTCTTCAGCCATTGCACTTAGTGCATCACCTTAAAAGTCAAGGAATCCCACTCCTTCCAAATGGGAAAAAAAAAATTCTGAGGTCCTCCTCTACATCTCTTCCAGGGTGTATTGCAGTGCCTCCTTCTAATTTTTGTCAGCCCTTGCATATAGTGCATATGCTTTACCAGTCTAGGAGTCCCACACCTTCCAAATGGTAAATAAATGTTTTCTGAGGCCCTCCTCTAAGTTTTTTCCTGGTTGTCCTGTAATCACTCCTTTAAATTTTTGCTAGGCGTTGCACTAAGTGCATAGACTTTAGCAGAGTAGGAGCCCCACTGATTTTAAAATTCTCTCTCTGGACATGAGAAAATGGCCATGGTCAGTGACTCACCACGCACTTCCTACGGCATAGGTCCGCCTCTTTCGGGTTACAGTCGGCTCACTTACTGCCCGTCACTCTCTTTAACTGAACTGCTATGACCCTCTGGTCTTTACTAGTTACAGTGAATGTGGCCTTCTCCATTCCATCATTGTTTTGTGTTGTTTCTTCAATTTTTAATACAGCAATGGTTGTAAGATCTTTACTATCCACACAGTCTTCACTAGCCACATCTACAGTTTGAGTTTCATTCAAGTCAAGTACTTGTTTTGTTTCTCGTTGTCCCATATCTGTATGATCTGATGGAAATGAGTGTTCCTTCTGGTCACATCGATCTCTTCCACAGTCCACAACATGATAGCTTCTTTCCATACCTTCATTTACAGATTCAGGCTCTTTATGTTCATCTGTAGACAGAAATTTACAAAAGAAGGCAAAATGTACTGATTTAATAAGCCATTCGCAGTTTCACTGTACCATCAGTGTGTACGCAGTAGTTGTAGGAGAGGACCTCATCCTCCAGTCCTTTTCCAATCCAATTTAAAATCTTTTTAAAAATGTATTCTTAGGGCAAGTTATGGCTTCTTTCCATGCATTCATTGACACATTTTGTCTCTTTGTACAATCTTTTTACAATGGTCAAATAATTTATTCTGAGGCCCTCCTCTGTCATCCATGGTGTGTTGCAGTTCCTCCTTCTAATTTTTGACAGCCCATGCACTTTCTGTACAGGTTTTATGAGTCTAGGAGTCCCACTACCTAACAATTTTAACAGAATGTGTTTGAGACCCACCTTTATGTCTTATACAAGGTGTATCGGAGTCACTCTTCCTTCTATCATTTGGCAGTTCTTGTATTGTCCGCATAGGCTTTGTGAGTTTCAGAGTCCCTCTTTCATAAATTAAACAGGATATGGCTAACAATGTCACACACAGCACATGCTCAGATTAGGTAGTTAATTGTTAAAATTACATTTACCAGTGGATGTGTTTTTCATTTGAAAGCAATGAGAAAGTGCAAAAACACAGCAAAAACACCATGTATGAATATTGCCTAAGGGGTAGAGAAGCTGTTTTTTTCTCTCTTTTTTAATTTTCCTTAAATACAAATCATTATACTGGAAATAATATTTCCTAACATTTTCTCCTGTAAAATGTATTTTATCTTTGGTTATGTATGTTTTATTGTCAGTCCATAAAAGTGACGTAATATTCTGACATTTTTCCCAGCAGCAATCTGCAAGCAACCCATTCCAGTTGAGCACTTTTTTAATCTATTTCAGCAATTTTACTGCCCCCATACCTTTTAGGAGGGTCTGCTGGAAAAATGCTTGAGTTTCACCTTGACTTCCAGTGTACTCATTACTCGAGTCGAGCACCCGAGCAGTCTAACGTGCTCTATTCGAGTAAAGAGCACCCGAGCACTTTAGTGCTCACCTATCACTACTGATCATACTGCTGACGTCACTCTGACGAATTTTGATAATTGATTCAAAGAATGGTCGAATCTCACTTCAGAAGGTGGCAAAATTCCGCCTGGGAGATACCTCAGAATGCCGCATTAGGCGGCCAATAGCATCCCTCTTGCCATCTGCATCCATGGCCAATGCCCCACCTGCCCTTCCATAGGTACTCCCATGCTGGACATAATACTAGGTGGTTCTCCACTTATGACCCTTCTCTTTTGCCACAATCAAGAAAATGGTTGAAACCTTTCCAACTACATGTTACTAGGACTGTTATACATTTCTTGGTTTGTATGTTAGCGTTCTCTAATGATTAACCAACTCAATGTGATTAACTTGTAAATTATAGACTCATATTCAATAGCGAATTTACTGTTGTGGTTTATTGATTACATTTTACCAAGTAAGGATTCAGCTGAGACGGCAGCTAACCAATAAAGTACTGAAATAATCCGAACATACCAGTTAGAAAAATAAAACATGATACATTCTGAAAAGCCGCCATTTGCTTGCTCAGCATAAGGTAATAAAATATTAATCAGAAACATTCATATCTAGACTACTGTACATGGGAATAAAGCATTTCAGCTATGGACTTCACATATTTATAAATCATCAGATTCTGGGACATTTGGATTGAAGATGATATCAGAGGAGATTATAATGTGGGGGTTTTCAGATGACCACCCTTGAGGTGTCCTGTTAAAGGACTTTCTTGCCCTGATGGGGTCTATATTCATATCAAATGGAAGCGTGTTGATAGAAAGCAGGTCAAAATCTGGGATCTTGAAAGTGATCATCTTGGATGCTTTATCAAATCCTCCAAATGGAGTTGCCGCTCTGGGAATAAAACACAGAAAAACCTCTATATAAATGCTTATTTATATTAAGAGACACTTATAGGAAAAAAAGAGACACATTTAAGGGGTTCTATAGCACTGGTGAAACATTTAAGGGTTCTATAGCTTTGACAACCTCTGGTCAAATATTGAGAATCTCTGAACCAAAGTGGTGTTTTCTGTGACAAATCCTCCCAAAAATCAGAGCACATAAGAGGAGGAGCCATTGCATAAATGTCTACATTTTTTACAACAGTAGAACTCTCATGCAATTAATCTTTTATAGTGTAAAGAGATTCCTCTTAATCATGGGGGTCTGACCTTTTGGACCTCTACCAATTGCTAGACTGAGATGGCTGCAACTAGATACTCCCATTCAAGTGGAGTTCATTGAGTTGTAACAATGTTCTGAGAAATTAAAAGGACCAATTCTGTTGATTATTGATGACGGTTCCAACAGTTTGTAACCATCAATATGAAATTTACTGCCCATCCTAGTCATGGTCGGTGTTAGGGGCAAGCAACTAGACACTTGCCTAGGGCCCCCACTACCCCAGGGCCCCCAGTCAGTGTCGGGCCTAATAGCAGCACACCATGTGACCACTATGGGGCCTATGAGACAGCGGGGCCCTGTGCCAGTGGTGTCTCTATCCCCACCTCTGCATCGCACATTCAACTGTTTTGACATCATAGATCATAGATGCCAATACAGTTGAAATCAATGATGGAGGAGAGCACTTCAGCTGACGCTTCCTTTCTCATCATTCCCCCCTCTGCTTCTAACGCAGCGGGTGTGATGACGTCACTTCATCGTGTGCCATGCTGTGCCGAGCAGTGGAGCTGCTTAGTAGATGTGCTGCAGAGACCGGAACAGCGGGGGATAGGTGAGTATATATTTATTTATTTTTAAATTAGTGAGTACGTGGTAGACATAATATTGGAGTAATATGGTGTGTGCATTATACTATTTGAGGCTGCATTATACCATATGGGAGCTGCATTATACTATTTGAAGCTGCATTATACTCTATAGGTGCTGCATTATATTCTATCGTGGCTGCACTATACTCTATGGGGGCTGCATTATATTCTATGGGGGATTCATTATACTCTATTAAGGACTATGGGGAGTGCATTATACTATGTGTACTATATTGGGGCTGCATTATACTCTGTGTACTATATGGAGGCTGCATTATGCTCTAGCAAGGACTATCGGGAGTGCATTATACTATATGGGGGCTGCATTATACTATATGGAGGACTATGGAGAATGTATTATACTGTATGAAGGCCTATGGGCTGCATTATACTATAGGGAGTGCATTGTACAATATGGAGAACTATATGGGGTGCATTATACAATATGAAGGACTATTGGATGAATTATACTATATTCAGGACTATGGGGAACGTATTATACTATATGGAGAACTAAGGGGTGTGAATTGTACTGTATGGAGGACTATGGGGTGCATTATACTATATGGAAGACTATTGGGTGCATAATACTATATGAAGGGCTATGGGACAGAGGACTATAGGGAGTGGATTATACTATATGGAGGACTATGGGGCACATTATACTATATGGAGAATTATGGGGTGTGCATTATACTATATGGAGGGCTATGGGATGGAGGACTATAGGGAGTGGATTATACTATATGGAGGACTATGGGGCACATTATACTATATGGAGAATTATGGGGTGTGCATTATACTATATAGAGGGCTATGGGACGGAGGACTATAGGGAGTGGATTATACTATATGGAGGACTATGGGGCACATTATGCTATATGGAGAATTATGGGGTGAGCATTATACTATATGGAGGTCTATGGGGTGCATTATACTATGTGAAGGACTATGGGGTGCATTATAAATAAAAGAGCAAAATGCTGCCTATTCATTGAGTGATTGAATTGTTTGTGCCGAAACAGAAATCATTGTTCTTGGCAGCACATCGCACAGTGAAAACTGCAGACATGCTGCTGATAACATGATACTGTATGGGGACAGATTGATCTACTACTAATCGTTCTGCCCCATGATTCTTCCTCAGCCAGTGTAAAGAGGAAGGGAAACAAGCGTCGAACAACTTAAATATTGTTGATCACTCTCGTTTAATGGCCTGAACTCAGCGCATGTAATTACAACCAAAATGTTCTTGTGTAATGGTGTAATATGTTAGTATTTGGGACCCCACTTTAAACTTTTGCCCAGGGCCTCAATTTGTCTAAAACTGGCCCAGATCCTATTAAGGCTAGTTTCACACACATAAAGTGTTTTGTTTGAGCTCTGTTGGGGTATCCATTGGAATCCTGTTTTTCAGAGATTTTAACAAGCTCCCTAATGTAGTGCTCATCAGAGAGAACAGTGTGTGTGTGTGTGAACCTAGCCTAACCTGTATTAATTTACTATAGCGGGTAAACCCCTTATAGCGCTAGCAGTCGGGTAACATAATTTGCCTTTTCATCACTGATTTAATCTTCATCCGGTATTACCATTGCAATAGTAGCTAAGATAATACAGGAAAGGTTTAAGGTCATGTCATCCAAACCAATGAAGATTTTATTTGTGTCATCCAAGATACTCAGTCAAATTAAATTCACAGGTTTTGCTTCATCCAGACCAAGAAAGGGATGTGCAAAAAAAGAAAAATAACTGTATAAAAGAAATGTGGACCTGCATATACATGATATATTTTAATAAATCCGATAAAGTATCTGTCTACTATATGGAACTTCCAAATAAATACAAATCCGAAAATATATATATAAAAGTGAACACAAGTCCTCTTTAAAATATAATCAATGTTATATATAATCTGATGCTATATAAAAGCACGTACAAACAGCCTTAGCACACACACATCCCTGGACAAAGCCAAGTGCGAAACGCGCGTTGAGGTGCCTGCCGCTCACAGGTATAGATGTCTAACCTTTATTAGCACTTTTTTTTTTTGATTTCTACAATTGGGCATTCATTGTACTCGTTTCCTATGCACATGCATTGCTATATAGAGCTAAACACTTTGCTTCCACCTGATATACTCATTAAGTATTTCCTGCACATGCACCTTATTGTAATATAGGGGGAATTTGATAGTTTTTTTTCTATTGATATTTGGCATTGGCCTTTTATAGCATTGTGTATAATTAACTTATGCCAACTATATACTTCTTGTGCAATAGATATTTTTATTTCACATCATCCCTGTCTTGCGGCTCTTACCTGTTTTGTTGTCCCTATTCATAAATTGATTGCATTGATGCTATATATATATTTAAATAAAGCTTTTTGGAATATTTTTGGTAAAAACTTCCTTGTTTTTTTTTAGATTTGTATGATATATTTTGAGTTGTTAGTCCAATATTTCCAACTTTTGTGTATTTGATTGAATTAATGAAAACATTCATGTCTGTAATCAGCATTATAGAAAATCAACACAATTTAGTAATGATCCCTATTCAGGTATGTTATGGTACAGCCAGACCAAGGGCAGTGATACATAATTTTTTTTAAATTCATTAGTAAAGGGAATCTGTCAGCTGCTTTTTGCTATGCAATCAGAGAGCAGTATGGCAGTATGATGTAGGGGCAGAGATTCCAGTGATTTGTCATTTACTGGGCTGCTTGTTACAGCTTCGATAAAATCAGTGTTTTATCAGCAGGAGATGATCATTAGAGGACTAGTTGTCTCGTGCCATGTAGTCCTCCTGCTCTGTATAACCCCTCCCCCACCACTCATTGGCAGCTTTCTCTCTATGCATAGAATAAAAAGAAAGCTGCCAATCAGTGGTGTGGGCGCGGTTATGCAAAGCTCAGCATTCAGGGAACTGCTAGATCTGCATAAGTCAAAACAGTGATTTTAAGAAAACTGAACCAAGCAGACCAGTAAGTGGAATCAGGGTCTCTACCCCTATATAATGCTGCTCTTAGGTTATATAGCAAAAACCTGGTGAGAAATTCCCTTTAAATGGTGCATGATTTTGCAGGGAAAGAGCTGGTACAACTCACCACATGGTTTTGCTGGTGAAAGAGCTATTCTCCTGCCAAATTATGTGCCAGTTTATCAGTTAGCTGCATAGCACTGCTGTTTTCAGCCATGTTAGTGCAGCTGTATCTGGTCTTATCTTATGAAGCCTGCAGCTACTGTATATCATTATGGCATCACATATTTTCAATTTCATATAATAATAAAAAAAATAATAATGTTACATAGTATCCAGTGTGAGTGAAGAAAAAAAAACAATTTGCCTTGTCATTTTTATTAATTTAATTTCAGGAGATTATTTAGATTATATCATAATACAGTGTTTGAAGGAGTTTATCTACAATATATTACTGTCCACAGGAAGCCACAACGCTATGGGCGCAGTCAGACTGCCATATAACATGGACGACGATTGCATTACAATGCTCAGACTGGCTGGCGGCTCTCCTGACTGGAGCGTAACAACATATCTTTCTATGGAGCTGTCACTCTTGGGTCGGGAGAGCCGCCAGCCAGGCCGTGCACTGCTATGGTCTGTGTTATACGGCCGTCTGACTGCGCCCTAACACAGATGCAACAAAATCTTAAAGAAAAGCATGCAGTAATCACCTTGTAGATTTGTTAAGCTCTTCTTTTGCTTAAAGGGGATGTCCAGTGAAAACGACCAATCAACTATCCACAGGATAGGTGATAACTTTCTGATCAGTGGGTGTCCCACCACTCTTGTATTTGAGGTTTTGGTGAGGTCATATACTACAAGTGCTTCTCACAAAATTAGAATTATCATTAAAAACTTCATTTATTTCAGTTCTTCAATACAAAAAGTGAAACTCATATATTATGTAGAGTCATTACAAACAGAGTGATCTATTTCATGCAATTATTTCTGTTTATGATGATTATGGCTGACATCCAATGAACACTCAAAAGTCGTTATCTCAATAAATTAGATTAATTACCAAAAAACACCTGCAAAGTCTTCCTAAGTGTTTAAAAAGGTCCCTTAGTTTGTTTCAGTAGGCTCCACAATCATGGGGAAGACTGCTGACTTGACAGATGTCCAGAAGGCAGTCATTGTCACACTCCACAAGGAGGGTAAGCCACAGAAGGTCATTGCTAAAGAAGCTGGCTGTTCACAGAGCCTATATAATATATGAGTTTCACTTTTTGTATTGAAGATCTGAAATAAATTTATTTTTGATGATATTCTAATTTAGTGAGAAGCATCTGTACATTGGAAAAATACCCCAAGGGGCAAAATGACCCTATTTTAGTGTTCGTAAATAAAACTTGACTTTATTATTTAAATTAATGGCATCTGAATATCCATATATTTTAATAACGCACTAGAACCCAAAAAGGGGGGGGGGGGAGAATAGGGTGTGCTAAAAAGCCGCTGACAGATCCACGAGTTCTGTGTGAAAACCCATAATTAGAGGAATAGCTAGTAAAGTGATCAATGCTGTCGTGCTAAGCAGATGGTGAGCACCATGGAATAAAGAACATGCAAAATTGAAGCTTCAAAAACTAATTGATAGATATAAGAATATGACAATAAACCTACTGTAAGTTACATTGTTTCTTAGTAAACATAGATTATGCAGTTTGAGGGTTAGAATAGGTAGATAAGATAGGAAATACTGGTTGCATATAACTTAGTGCCAGAATCCCTTCATGACTGGTAGAAATAATATGGGTATGATGCAGTATAATTCTAAAAACCTCCTGGAAAGTCAATGTACTGTCTGCTTTGATATAAGATTTTATCTGTCTAGAAACTATTTCCTTATCTGTCAGGACATCACTCTGGATTTCCCCCAGCTATACCATGGCTGCAATCTGAGGTAAGTATATTTAGATTAGATAGGTAGATAGATAGATAGATAGATAGAT
>VIAB01004464.1:16890-30656 GCA_009801035.1 Oophaga pumilio | reverse complement strand
TCCTCCTTGAACATGTGTGCCTGTATACCAGGGCTACACATAATGTTTCTGGTTGTGGCCAAAAAGTTCAATTTTGGTTTCATCACTCCAAATTACCTTGTTCCAGAAGTTTGCTGTGCTGTTTTGCGTATTGTAGGTGAGATACTTTGTGGCATTTGCGCAATAATGACTTTCTTCTGGTGACTCAACCATTCAGCCCATTTTTCTTCAAGTGCCTTCTTATTGTGCATGTTGAAATAGCAACATCGCTAGTTTTCAGAGAGTTCAGTATTTCAGCTAATGATATTTGTGGGTTTTTCTTTACATCCTGAACAATTTTCCTGGCAGTTGTGGATGAAATTTTTGTTGGTCTACCTGACCGTGGTTTTGTTTTTACAATTTTCCATTTGTTAATCACAGTTTGAACGCTGCTGACTGGCATTATTAATTCCTTGGATATCTTTTTGTATCCCTTTCCTGTTTTATACAGTTCAACTACCTTTTCCCGTAGATCCGTTGACAATTCTTTTGCTTTCCACATGACTCACAATCCAGAAGCGTCAGTGGCTGGATGAAAGATGCAAGAGTTTGTCTGGATCCAGAAACTCACTCAGCTTTTATACACACACACTGATTACAAGCAAACAGGTCACAGGTGAGGATGTTACCTTTTTAGTAGCCATTCAAATCCATTTGTGTCAACTTCTGTGCATGTTATCAGGCCAAAATCACCAGGGTATGTAAACTTTTGATCAGGGTCATTTGGATGTTTTGGGTTGTCATTAATTTTTAAAAAGAGAAAACACAGTAGTTTGACAATAAATGGCTACACCCAAACAATAACCATGAGTGGAGAAAAGTTTTGGTGTTATCATTCATATTCTCTGAAAAAAGGCCAATAAATCAAAAATTCTGCTGGGGTATGTAAACTTTTGAGCACAACTGTAGGTTAATAAATGTGATATCTGAATATTTAAGAAAGTAAAATTGAGGTTTTGTTTTTCTTAGGAGAATATCTATGTGTGCAGAATTATTGGGCAAGTATTAGTGTGCAAATTATATATAACAAATAGAACATTTTCCAGCTGATTCTTGATTAAAATATTTGAAAAACTTTTTTTCCATATTGTAAAAATTGACATTCACAGTAAATCCAAGCATGATGCAGTTTACTATGCGTTTCAGACTAAAAAATACCTTAATCCTTAAAACTTTTGATGGTTCTGTGATCACACCCAATATCTTAGCAATTTTAAGAGCGCCGGAAAAAGTTCTAGCGGTGCTCACTTTGATGTAATTTAGTTGAACTGAGTTCACTGGCTCTGAACTTTGATGACTTTTCTGATGGTACTGTGAGCGTGAGAACTTTCTCACGCTCGCGCTGATGTCAGTGAGGTCAGAGTTAATTGGATGTGAACTCCGCTCAACTTTATCACGTCGAAGCGAGTCACTTACCTGCACAAGCACATGTAGCTCAGTGTTTCTGCTGGGTTGAAGGCTGTATAGTCATATCATGAAACAATGCAGCCTGCCATCTATATGTAGTAGAGCTAGATGTGTCATGGGACAAATAGATTATTATCTTCATGTCTGGGACAGGTGAAGATGATGTTGCTCTATTATTTTATTTTTTTAAAGACGATATGGGCTTCAATGGATTGGGCGTAAGATGAGTATAAGTGATTTTGGTTAATTTAGAGTCAATAAAGGAGTCTGTGCCATTTGTTCAAAGAAAGTACTTTATGCTGGGTGCTATTTTTTTGACTATTTGACTATGGGGTTAATAAATGGGGCGTCTTATAGAAGCCTCTCCATTACTAAACTCTGGGCTTGATGTGACCTGAAAATACAAAAGGTGACATCAACCCCAATACTCTCATCACACTTACCACCACACCAGGGCAAGTGGGAAGAGCGAGGCTAAGTGCCAGATTTGGCGCATCTTATGGATTTCTGAGGCTGATGTTTTTATTCTGGGAAGGGGTCAAGATCCATGGCCCCTTCCTAAGCTATTAATATCAGCCTGCAGCTGTCTGCCTAGCCTTTGCTGGTCATTAATTATAGGGAGACACTACTTAAATTTTTTTGGGGGGTCTCCCGTTTAAATTACCTTACCAGTAAATGCTAAGTATACAGCTGTGAGCTGATATTAATAGCCTGGGAAGTTCCATGGGTATTACCCCCTTTCAAGGCTATAAACATCTACCCCAAACTGTCCGCTTTCCCTCTGCTGGTTAATAGAATATTGGAGGATCCTATGCCTTTTTTTAAGAAAATAATCTATTCAGTAATAAAATATATGTACAGTTAGCTACACAAGCACTGTACTAATCATATATGTGACAGACATCTTTATATCTACCTATTCTATTCTGTCGGGTCATGCTGTGATTTTACTGTACACGGCAGATAAAATGTTGGATTTTCAAGGACATGGGTGTGTAAAAATTCAATGGCACTTGCATGGCTCGAGAGCCATACGATTTTTTTTATCACACTCATTGACTTGCATTGGTGAGTCTTGTCTGAGCTATGAGGACAATCACAGCATGCTGCGATTTTTTTTTCTCAGTCCGATTTCATCTGAGAAAAAAAAATCGCATATAAGCAGGGAATCATAGATTAACACAATCTGAGTATGAGCCCTTATTGTTAACAGTTAAGCAAGTTGAAGATGAAATGATCTGTAAAAAGTCTAAACTTAAAGATGACATGTTTCCTTTTTATTTTGGACAAAAAAATGTATATATTTTCATCTTTTAAATTTTAAAAATTACAAAAAAGGAAAATGGGCCGATGAAAAAATGTGGGCCCCCTGCATGGTTAGTACCTAGTAGCCCCCCTTTTGAAAGCTTCTTGGCTTGTAAACGCTTTTAGTAGCCAGCCACTAGTCTTTCAATTCTTGTTTGAGGGATTTTCATTCATTCTTCCTTGTAAAATTCTTCCATTTCTGTGAGATTCCTGGGTCGTCTTGCATGCACTGCTATTTTGAGGTCTAGCCACAGATTTTTTATGATGTTCAGGTCAGGGGACTGTGAGGGCCACTGTAAAACCTTCAGTTTGCACCTTTTCAGGTAGTCTATTGTGAATTTTGATGTGCTTTTAGGATCATTATCTACTTGTAGAAGCCATCCTTTTTTCAACTTCTGCTTTTTTTTTATAGATGGTGTTATGTTTGCATCAAGAATTTGTTGAAATTTCATTGAATCCATTCTTCCCTCTACCCGTAAAAAGGTTTGCATGCCATTGGCTGCAACACTACCTCAATACATGATTAATCCACCCCAATGCTTATTTGTTGGAGAGATTTTCTTTTCCTGAAATTCTGTGCCCTTTTTTCTCCACACATACCTTTGATCATTTTTCTTTTTTGTAATTTTTTAAATGTAAAAGATAAACAAATATATATATATGTTTTGCCTAAAATACAAAGGAAATGTGTCATCTTTGATTTTAGGCCTTTTAGAGATCATTTCATCTTCAACTTGCTAAACTGTTCACAATAACAGTAATTTTGATCAAGTAAGCCCAAACTTTTACATGCCACTGTATCTATCTGTCTATCTATCTACCGTATCTAGTTATCTATCTACAGTATCTATCTAGTTATCTATCTACAGTAGCTATTTTGTTATCTTTGCACAGTATCTACCTATTAAATATCTACATTTACATAAGTATTCATGACACATTTTTAAAACTTTGTATTTTAGAAGTCAAAATGCAGTTTTGACGTCTCTAGAGCAATATGTTATGTAGCATGTGAGGATAATCAGGTTTAGTCAGCTGATGAAATACAACAGGAATGACCTCTCTTCCATTGAGTCATCGCAATGTTCCCAAACGCTTTATTATTGTACATAGAGTGCTGTTAGGTTTCAAGCAAAACATTCAACTTTCTCAGTCTGCAGCCACCTGTGGAGGCAGGAACTAAAGTAAAATATTAACAAGAAGATGAATCATTTGCTCACCACGTGTAATGTGGCTTTGTGCGTTACTTGTGCCTGTGATCCGGCTTTTGTCTCCAGCCCACACTGTTCTCTGACCATGGAGTGTGCATAGAGATTGTATGCAACTGCTCGGCGGCTCCCTCACTCTCTCGCAGACATGGACCCTTTGATTAAATGGTTGGTGCAGAGCTACAAGTCACTGAGATGATGTATATTTAACTCCTGAGGACAGTGATCAGGTACAGTTGTAATAACGCAGGAATAAATCAATAACGTCTGCTGTGATGTGACAGCACCCAATGTGACTGCTCAGATATTATCATCATATGACAAACATTACCTACTAATTATCAAATCAGATCATTCACAGAGGTCCCCACTGATAGTTACATGTACCCCGGCTGCTAGTAGTGAGTGCAAGGGCAGGTGAACGCAAAAAACGTTGCAAAACCTCTGAAAAACCTGACATAATGCAGAAAACATGCAGAAAAACAAGTGGAAAATGTGCAGAGTGTCAAAAAAACATAAAAGTTTGCAAATGTCATCTACAAGCAGCACTGAAGAATTCCGGACCTTAATGTCCAAAGCAAATGTAGCTATGCCGTTATTAAATTTCATGTGTATTTCATGTATCCCCAGGAATTTGATATTGTTTAGTTGTTTTCTTTTTGTGATGTACAGGTATTCTCTTCTGGGTTTAAATTCCTGTAAAATGCACAATTTTTTTTTTTAAAAAGTGGAAAGGTGGTGTGTAATAATTATTTTTTATAAATAAAGTTTTTTTTTATATGACTATATTTATTCCCGTGATTGTTCTGACCACCCCCTATTTGTTCTGATACCATATGCCGCGTGTTTCTATTTTGAAGACTAGTATACCTACCACACCCTTCCTTCATGCTCAGATGTTAGCAGCCACGGAACAGAGATTCCATCTTATTTTGAAGCGCTGCCATAAAAAGGCAGTGTTATAGAGCACGACCCATTAATGACCACCGAAAAAAGGCATAATGGTGGTCATTGAGTGGCTAAGGAAAGGTTTTACTTTTGGGTTATTAGTCAGAGAAATGCATAAACGTAAGTTCCATATTGTACTATACAAATCTAGATTACAGGGAGAACTTCAACGCTATGAAAGACGGGGCAAATTGGGTCAAAGATGGGGCAAAATTGCTGGTCAGCATACGTCAGAGTGAACTGATCTCTGTCAGAACGTAAGAGATGTCCATAGAACTTGTAGAGGTTTGTAGGGCCTTACTACATGTACTGTATGTATGCTGCTGATTTCATGTAGAGTAAAACTGAGATTGTTTTTCTCCATTAGATGCAGTATTTAAGCAGTATGCTTGATAATACATGTGGAAGGTACTATGCATAATATGGCGACACCGAGAACTGGTACACTGCATGTGCCGAAATACACAGATGGATCTGCCATGTCACAAGTCCTAAATCTTTGTCAGCAGGTTTTTGGTATGTAATCTGTGGACAGCATGAGGTAGGGGTTAAAACACCGAATTCAATGATGTGTTACATGTCCGGTTGTGTGCTGTTGTTTACTTACACTGAAGGATTAATCAGCTGGTGGTTATCATTGCTGTGACTAGTTGGCATGTGCTTGCTGTCTGACTCCTCCCCCTTCTTTGATAATAAGCTTACTGTCTATAGATAATGTACATGCAGAGCCTGGTGTGGGCGGGGTTAGCTTTCTCAGCCCTGCTGTATGCTAAATCTAAAAACTCCGATTGTGTCAGAATGATACATCATTTCATTCAGGATCTCTTTTCCTACATGATGCTGCTCTCAGATGAGGTAGCAAAAACCTGCTGACAGATTCCCTTCAAGAGTTCAGCACATATATACTTGTATATGTAATTTCCATATAACACATGCTTCATCTTTATATATGTATTTCCTAGAGAGATGCTCACACTAAATGGACTATTGCAATAGAGATTATTCACTTCTCCTTTACTGTTATCTTTGTCTGTTTTAAAGCATGAGAACAAGAGTGAATGTAGAGCATTTTCCAGGGTTTGAAAAACGAAGAAAACATCAATGTGCTGTAGAGCCTCAGGATGTGTTAGATACCAGGTGACAGTTAAGAAGTCAAAACTAAAATCATAGGGGCTGATGCAGCGAAAAGTTTACACCAGAAAACTGGCGTCAAACACTTAAAACAGTCGCAATTTTTTTTTTTGCAATTTTGTATTGTGACTTTGGATGTTTTTACACCAGTTTTAAGCAGCTCCAACAAAATAGGCAGAGCTGGGGAGAAGTCAGAGTGGAGCGACAGCATATCTTATACCAGAAATCTTACTTCAGTCTCAGACCGGAGTAACATTCCTGATGCACTGAGACACAAGCCACCGATAAGATGTATCAAGCTCATTAAGTGCTGTACACCCTCTAATGATTTTGGCCATCTTATTCATGCACACCTCCCATTAAGACCAGCATATGAAACGCCTGTCTTAACAAATCGAGGCCAAAGTGCTTCCCATTGTTAAAAAAAATACATAGTATTTTTCTTCTATGCCCCTTTCCAAAGAAACTGTTTCCGTAGGAAAAGTTAGAATGCTTATCGTATAGTAAGAAAATCTTTACAGTATGTCTATGGCCAGCTTGATCTATCTGTCATCTCTTGATCAGATCTATTATCTTTATATCTTTGTGCCTTTTGAATAAATCTATATATCTGTCAGTCAATAATATTTACTGTATTCGGATTCAGAAGCTTTTGCCTTAATCCAAAATCTAATCCTATTACCACTTCTTGCACACAACATAATTCATTTTTACCAATCATATAAGAAAATCTAAAGATTTATTATGCTTTTATGTAGAAGTGATTAATGGGTTAAGGGACGAGAGGTGTAAAACTGCAGAGTAGGTGACGCCAAGTCATGTGCTCCTCTTTTCAGACTATGACTAATGAAACTAAAGCAGGAAGTCAATGATGTAATGTCAAGACTGAATGAATCCAAGTACAAAGTCAGTCGCTCTCCTAGCTGAATGTATCATGAAAGGGAATGTTCCAGGCGCTGTGTACAGACATAGCGTACGATACACAGCGACGGCGAATCTGGAGTACAGCGACGTCACCTGCTTCCTTCTAATCTGCATTCAGAGAGAAGCAGCTATTCCCATCTCTATATGACTCCCAATGATTACTGTAATTATTGTCTCTGCTTTTCAGCCAGGCTTTACAGAAGATGTCCTCCAAAATTGTAGTCACTCAGCCTGACAGCGCCTATTCTTTATTATTGGATATAATTATCAACAGACAATTCAAGGACTCTTTGACCCAATGTGACAAATGCTTTATCTGACTCCCAGAAAGTGAGTCTCTCATACAGACAATTGTTTCATTGTTCAGCGCGGATATCTGTAAATCATATTTAAGATGTCTGTTGTCTATGTGGTGAGGCAAAGCATGTACGTCCCCTGTGGGAATGGAGCTGTAGAGAGAATATGCGACCACTGCTCCATTCAGTGTCTATGGGACCGGAGAGTCCACATGGTCATAACTGGTTCAGTTCAACACAAAGGACTTAGATCAGGTGGGGTTTTAGTAGTAAGACCTCCAGAGATCACACATGGATTATTTTGATAGATAATAACTGTTATTTATGGGGCAGTGTTCCCATGATGAGCAATACTGGCACAAAACCACTGCAGTCAATCACTGGGGTTATTGTCATCTGCCGGTATGATGTACCATCTACGCATTTACACTATAGAAACACAGACCAAATAGAGACAGGACAGGTCTTGCTGGAGCACAAAACAAAATACGAGATGCCTATTTGCTATTTGAGACCATAAGCTGCTGCCTTAATATTTTTTTATGCAGGAAAAGCCCTATATTGTATTAATGAGACAGATCTGATTAACAGACCAAATGCAGTTTGACCATATATTTTATTGACCTAGTGGGTAAAACAGCACCCAATATGTCCAAAGTTGGCTTTATATAAAGGAGAACATTTCTTTAAGATGACTGTTCACACCATTCTTTTGCATTAGGGTCCCTGGCTATTTATCTGACTCTTTTTCCACTGGAGCTGCAGGCCAGACAGGAGTGCCCACTGTCAACCTGATTTTTTGCATTGTAATGTTGACTTGCCTCATCAAAAGTCTTGTCATCGAGGAATGGGATGACACTGGCATACAGTGTCCGACTGGGGGGCCAAGGGCCCACCAGTAACATTGACTTTGAGGGGCTCACTTTTCACCTGCATACAAATATTACACTACCCCCATTCACAAATGTACCTATGTCTCTATATAATAATAAACTGGGTAGTTTGGCTAATGAATGATGAGATGCTGCATTTTTTTGCACAGAGAGAATCAAGTGAATTATGCCAAGTACTGCACATACAGGGTGGTTGGGGACCCAGATCTGCACAGGGGCCCACCGAAAGGATTCCCCTGTTACCCTATGGGCCAGTCTGAGCCTGCCGGCATAGTAGAAAAGCTACGATTAAATACACACAATATATTAGCTTACTTAGCTGGCCCAGGGCCCTCTTAAAAGCAGTGCTTAACATGAGGAATAGCTATGGAGGGTTTTCTGCCTTGCATATCAATTGGAATAATTCCAGTTGATGCAGTTTATGCTTAATATACATGGTTGCAGCAGTAATCTCACTAAGTCCTGTGAACATCAATCCCTATGCTTGGTGGGACAGATAAAAATATTTTTAATGGTTCTTCTTCCATGGCATGCACAGTACCGCATCTACTAACCCTACCCTAGTTCTTTCTACAGATATACTTGACAAACACTGTTGTTCAAAAGGATCTATCAAATTGCTTGCCGGATCAAAATAAAATTCACTTATTTTAGCAAGAACTTCTACTCTTCATCTGTTTTGATGGTGAGTTTTTTTTCGTCTTTCGTCTTTCATAACGTTAGGACCTTGGTCCTTTTCTAGAGCACGTGCACCTCCAGAGCAGCATTGCCGGTCTTCTCCTCTCCTATCTTCCGAATCTATTAGATTTGTACTGGACCCCCAGATTCTACCTAAAACTCAACTTGTTGCAATAGAAAAATATCTATCTCCTTATCTATGGAATAACCAACCTGCCTGTATAGTCAGGGAAACATTAACGGCACCATATGTTCATGGAGGTTTGGCCTTACCCAATATGTGCATGGAGTGCCACAGAGTTGTCCTATGCGGCATGGTGGATTAGTGCTGATAACAGCAACCAAGCTCCTATGAAGCTCTTATAAATCTGGCATACAAAGGGGGCACATTTCCAACTCATTACTGTATTACTAATATGGCAGCTATAATGGTACTCCTTTGTGGTTGTATTGAGGAAGGAGGGAGATAATGAGGAATGGTCCTCATACACACTGTGTGCACAATTATTAGTCAAGTGAGTATTTTGACCATATCATAATTTTTATGATTTTTAAGATTATTCAACTCTAACCGGTATAAACTTGAATGCTGATTGGATGCAACATATCAGGTGATGTTTATTTCTGTAATTAGGGAGGGCGTGGCCTAAGATGATCAATAGCTTTTGTGGGCCAAAAAAAAAGAGATGTAGCTGACTCTGAAAAGTCAAAAATTGATGCAGAAGAAAGCTGCTCTCTTGTAATTACTAAGATATTGGGGCATGATCACAGAATAATCAAACATTTTGTTGCAAATAGTCAAGAGGGTCAGAAAAATGTGTTGAGAAAAAAAGACGCATATTAACTGCCAAAGATTTGAGAAGAATCAAACATGAAGCGACCAGGAACCCATTAGCCTCCATTGCTGTCATGTTCCAGAACTGCAACTTCCCTAGAGTGACCAGAAGTACATGGTGTTCATTGCTCAGAGACATCGCCAAGGTAAGGAACGCTGAAACTCGACCACCACTGAAGAAGATACATAAGTTCAAATGTCAAGACTGTGCCAAGAATTATCTGAACACAGATTTTTCAAAGGAGATATGGACTGGTAAGAGTCACTATAGAGCAGGGTTCCCCAACTTAAGTCCTCAAGGCCCACCAACAGATCATGTTTTCAGGATTTCCTTTGTATTGCACAGGTGATGCAATTATTTCCTGAGCAATACTAAGGAAATTCTGAAAACATGACCTGTTGGTGGGCCTTGAGGACTGGAGTTGGGGAACCCTGCTATAGAGAGACCAGATGGATAGCCAGTGGATGGATCAGTAATGGGAACAGAACTCTACTTTGACTCCACCAGCAAAGTGGAGGTAGGATACTACTATCGGCTGGTATTATTAAAGATGAGATAATTGGAACTTTTCTCGTGGATAATGAACTCAAGATCAACTTCCAAACTACTGCGAGTTTATAGAAGATACTTTCTTCAAACAATGGTACAAGAAAAAGTCTGCATCTTTCAAGAAAACAATGCTCCATTGCATGCATTGAAGTCTCCACTGCTTGGCTGCCAGTAAAGGCCTTACATAAACCCTATTGAGAACTTGTGTGCCCTTCTTAAACAGGAGATTTACAGTGAAGAAAAACAGTACACCTCTCTGATCAGTGTCTGGGAGGGTGTGATTGGTGCTGCCCGAAAAGTTGATTGTCAACAGATTTAGAAACTGATATTTTTTTTTAATGTCAGAAATGTATTTTTGTACATTTTGAGTTGTTTGTTTGTTATTCTTACTTTAATAGCTGAAAATAAACAAGTGAGATGAAAAATTCACGTTTCTCATTTAGTTACATATTAAGATATTCTTCTAAGAAAGACAAAACCTCACTTTTGCTTCCTTAAAAGTTCAGGTTCCAGGTTTATCAACCTTTTGTATTGACTGACAGCACTGTATTTGTTAAAAAATAAAATTGTCATGGTTGTGGACAGGGTTCCCTTCCCTGTCCTCGCAGGGTTCATTTTGTATGGCCTCCTTTTGGTTTGGGGAGGGCTATATATACCCGCCCCTGTCTGGGGTTCTTTGTCAGTTATACATTCATTTCTGGCTGTGTGTTTGACCTCCAGGTGTGCTTGCATACTCTTTTGTCCATTTGCCTCTCAGTGTATGACCCAGTCCGTTTTCTCGTTCTGTGCATTGCCTTGTGACTCTGTTATTACTGTCTCTTCTGGCTCTGATCTTTTGGCTTGATTATTCTTACTTTGCACCTGTCTGCCCCATTTGTACTGTACTGCTCTCTTCGGCTTCCTGACCTTTTGCTACGTCCTGACCACTCTCCACGTCTCACCCTTTTGTACCTCATCGTACTCGTTGCTTGACTTTGGCACGTTCTGATTACTCTCCATCATCGCCGCTACTTGGCACCTGACTCTGCCCCGGCCACTACCCTGGTGGTCACGTGCTTCAGGTCCTGCTCTGCGGCAGGTAAGCTCAGCGCAGCTCTCCTCTCACACTCTCTGACCTCTTAGTATCTGTGTGCAGACTCCTGCAGTAAGTCTGCAGCAGGGGTTGTGATAAAAATTAATCATAAGGAATGTTAATTGAGAAATAATTGTGCACACAGTGTATATAATTGTGATGAATCCCTAATCTCTGGAATTGGTGAATTTCCCTGTCTTTGAGTTTTGGCTCCAAAGGACATTAAGTGTCTTACACAACTATGCCAAAATAGTAATTTCAAAACTTTCACAGCCCTACAACAGGAATTTGGGTTTTGAGTGAACTGCTTATTTACGTATTTCAGGTTATGATAGACCAGTGTGAAGCAGTTTTAGAGCAACCGTGCTGCTCAAAAATGTGGAGGATATCTGGAATTGTTGGCTAGATCTCAAAAACAACTGAAACTAGTGTCCTTTTTTTAAGAAAACTATTCAAGCGAAACAACAATCACAATTAGAAAAAGTAAGGTTGAATGCAGATAATCGGGCATTTCTGAGCTGGAGAGTCCCAATGTGAAGGAGCTTGCCTCCATAATCAGTACCAGAAGTCAGCTTATACAAATGTAATGGCTCCACAGTCTACTTGACCCATTGAGATTGGTTCAACTGGGAAAACTCTTCAGTGAAACATGTACTAGATGTAACAGGGCTGAGTACCCTATTACACATTATGTTGGAATTTCCTCTTATTCAAGTCTATCAGTCAAATTATTTCTTATATTCAAAATTGGGATTCCAGGGCATGTGTTCCCTAATTATTACTCTACTAGGCCTCGTGAAGGACCTGATTCTTACCAAATATGGTAAAATTCTGTACAGACTTTTTCTGTTCTATGCTAGGAGATCAATGCTATTTACTATTTACCTGGAAGCCCCCAATAGTCCTTCTACTGAATATTGGGTTTATCTTGTGGAAGTGACTCTACTTACTGAATCTGTACCATGTAATATTATTCTACATATCTCAAAGCAAGCCTGCACCAAATCCCTAAAAAGTGACTAGGAAAGATGTATTTTTTTGTACCGTGTTAGCCAGTAAATAGAAAAATATTTAGAATTGAGAGTCCTCAATGGTTGATACCTTTTAATGGCTAACTGAAAAGATGGTAACAAATTGCAAGCTTTCGAGACTACTCAGGTCTCTTCATCAGGCTAAGACTAATACAAAATCTGAAGAATCACATATTTATACACAAAACAGCACAGAAATATCGCAACAGATAAGACAAGTGTCGTGAAGCAGAACTGTCATGATGGGAGAGGTGTTGTGAACACTCTGGATCTGACTTCTGAGTTTGGGCTCTCTCTGGTGGCTGCTGATAGTAAAGAAGCTGCCTTGGCTAACAGAGGTCCATCACCTGGGGGCAATGAGTGGCAATCAGGTGGGACTGACTGGGGGAGATATAGGTGAGCTACCTTCCCATGATCCTCGCCGGTGATTTGTTGCTTCCTGGTCTCTTTTGGAAGCCTGCTTGCTTCCTGCTTTGTCCTGCAACTTTCAGATAAGTTATTTGCTGTTTATTTCTGTGGCATTTGTTTTTGTTTATCTCAGTTTTCTGCCCTTTTGGATTTGTACAGCCAGGTTCCCCTGCGGGGGCCTGCGCTGGACTCTGTTTCTCTTTTGCCACTGTTTATGTAATTTCAGTTCCCTGTTATTTCAGCATCCGCTGATTTGCTACCAGTGCACACCAGAGTCTTATCTAGCAGGGGAGAGATCGTGTGGTCTCAGTATTTTTGAATATCAAACTGGTTGGAGTTTTTCTTAGAGTTTTTGCTGGATTGCAGACAGTATTTTTTCCTGTCCTGTTCTATCTAGACAGTTTTGGCTGCAGCATTCATTTGCTTGCTCTATTTTCTGCCTGTGTTTGTATTTCATCTTGTCTCACTGCCAATATATGTTTGGGGGCTACCTATTCCTTTGGGGGCTCTACTCCGGGGCAGTTAGCTTTCCCCTTTCTCTCTTTAGGCTTAGTTATCTCTACCGGCTATGTCGAGGCGTCTAGGGCCCCGTAGGCATGTCCCACTGCTGCTTCTAGTTGTGCTGTCACTTTAGGGGTCTGCAATCCGCTAGTTAACAACCTCTCTGGGTGTGTGGTTGCCTAGGCTATTTTGGCTACTGTCCTCCTCGGCTACCAAATCATAACAGAGAGGGATAAACATAAATATTGGAACAGTTCATAGATAAGGAGTGTGAAAGTTTTATTGCCCTCTGATTGGGGTCTGGTTCTGTGTTGTGATGACCCCAGAAGGTCTGAAGAGCAAATTCCTTAATTGATGTAAAAAGACATATATCCAAAGACATATATCCATAGAGAATCCTGCTTTGAGTAGGGGGTTGGACCAGATGACCCAGGAGGTCCCTTCCAACTCTACCATTCTATGATTCTATGATTCATGCAACACATTCATTCCTGCACTGAGTGTGTCAAAAGTTATTATAAGTTTATACTCACAGACTCTTCTGTCTCTTTGAGATGTGAA
>VIAB01004463.1:108144-118162 GCA_009801035.1 Oophaga pumilio | reverse complement strand
GTAAATTTTGTTGTAAAAATGAGAAATCGATGGTCAAATTTTAAACCTTATAATTTCCTAACAAAAAAAATTTGGTTCCAAATTTGTGCTTATGTAAAGTATACATGTGGGAAATGTTATTTATTAACTATTTTGTGTGACATATTTCTCTGTTTTAAGGGAATAAAAATTCAAAGTTTGAAAATTGCAAAATTTTCAAAATTTTCGCCATATTTCCGTTTTTTTTCAAAAATAAACGCAAGTTATATCGAAGAAATTTTACCACTATCGTGAAGTACAATATGTCACGAGAAAACAATCTCAGAATCGCAAAGATCCATTGAAGCATTCCAAAGTTATAACCTCATAAAGAGACAGTGGTCAGAATTGTAAAAATTGGCCCCATAATTAACGTGCAAACCACCCTTGGGTGTAAAGGGGTTAAGATTTATGGGCCAGACAATGATCTGTATGAGAATTTGTCTCCTGGGATTATTTTAAATGAAAGGGTAGTTACCAGTGTGAACCAAGTAATGACGGACACTTTGTTCTCATAATTACACACAGTTCTGCAATTAGACCAGAACGTTATCTTTTTACAAACACATGTCAGCTTTGCTGCAGAACTGTGCCAACACGGAACAACACAGTAGAACCTTGTCTAATTACAAACACATTTGTAGTTGTCCGCTCACAGTGCTGTCAGCTCTGCTGCATTGCTTCCCCACACACACATTGGGTGTAAGATGAAGTCTGAAACACTATGAAAGGACAACTGCTGCTGCAAATGTGTTTGTAATGAGCTAAAGTTCAGTTCTTCTATGAGGACGCTAAAAGTCACAAAATTTAAGTGCAACTCTGAGTTACACCAAATATTGCGATTTTTCAAAGCTATTACACCAGAATTCTAGCGTGAAAGCTTTGCTGAATCTGGCCCACAGAGACACAAATTTTTATTGCCTACACATTATAAGATAAGGTGCTCTTTCGCTTTGCACACCCATAACTACTGTACATTACGTTCTACATTATTAAAAGGCTCTTTATAATTGACAGCTGTAAATTTGTCTTTTGGATTATTTGTTCCTGCGTTATTATATTTAGGCTTGCTGCCATGAATGGAAATGACATTAAATAGATTGATGATGGCTTATCATAACATGATGATGATTTGCAATGTTTGTTGCCTTATACCCACACTGATCCATTCTGTTTGTTGGTTCCATGATGCAGTGCTATGACATATGGTTAGGTCCAGAAATATTTAGACAGTGACTGAATCTTTGTGATTTGGGCTCTGGATGCCAGTATTTGCATTTAAAATGAAACAACTGAGATGCAATTTAAGTTCACACTTTTAGGTTTAATTAAAGTGGTTGAACAAAAATATCCTATGAAACATTTAGGAATCGCAACCATTTTTCTACAAAATCTCATTTCAGGGACACAAAAGTAATTGAACAAATTAACTTTATCAAAAATAAAATGTTGATTTTTAATACTTTGTAGAGAATCCTTTGCAGACAATGATTGCCTGAAGTCTGGAATCTATGGACCTCACCCAACACTGGATTTCTTCCTTTATGATTCTTTGCCAGGCCTTTACTACAGCTGACTTCAGTTGTTGCTTGTTTTTGAGTCTTTCTGCCTTAAGTTTTGTCTTAAGCAAGTGAAATGCATTCCCGATAGGGTTGAGATCTGGTGATTGACTCGACCATTGCAGAATATTCTTCTACTTTACCTTAAAATAACTCTTGGGTTGCTTTATCGTTTTGTTTTGGGTCATTGTCCATCTGTACTGTGAAGTACCGACCAATCAACCTTGCTGTATTTGGTTCAATCTAAGCAGAAAGTATCGACCTGTACACTTCAGAATTCATCCGACTGCTTCTGTCTTCAGACACATCAGCAATAAACACTAGTGACCCAGTGCCATTTGAAGCCATGCATGCCCAGGGCATCACACTACCTCCACCAGGTTGTACAGAGGATGTGGTGTGCTTTGGATTACGAGCAGTTCCAAGCCCTCTCCATACTTTTTTATTCCCATCATTCTGGTAGAGGTTGATCTTACTTTTCTCTGGCTAAAGAATGCTTTTCTAGAACTGGGCTTGCTTCTCTAGATTTTTTTTGCAAAGTCTAATCAGGCCTATCTATTTTTTAGGCTTATTAATGGTTATACCTTGTGATGAACACTCTATTTACTCTCATGAAGTCTTTTCTTTATGGTAGACTTAAATACTGAAACACCTACTTCCTGGAGAGTGTTCTTCAGTTGAGTGGATGCAGGTTTTTCTTCACCGTGGATAGAGATCTGTGATTATCCACCATTGTTGCCTTCCATGGACGTCCAGGCCTCTTTAAGATCCCAAGCTCACCAGTGTGCTCTTTGTTGGCCAAACGTACCAAACTGTTGATTTATCCTTTCCTAACATTTCTGCTATCTCTGAGAAGGATTTGGTTTTTTTAGCCTTTCAGAGGTCCTTTGCAACTTTACTTCCAAATGCAAATGCCACACCTGGAATAATCTCCAGACCTTTTACCTGCTTAATTGATGATAGATTAATGAGAGAATAGCTATGCTGCCCATTAAAGAGCTTTTGAGATAATAATAATAATCTTTATTATTGCACACATTATCATCGCTGTCCCCATTGGGGCTCACAATCTAAATTCCCTATCAGTGTGGGAGGAAACCCACGCAAACACAGGGAGAACATACAAACTCCTTGCAGATGTTGCCATTGAACCCAGGACCTCAGCGCTGCAAGGCTGCAGTGCTAACCACTGAGCCACCGTGCTGCCCTGTCCCTAGTTGTCCAGTTACATTTGGTCCCTTGAAAAAGAGGCAGCTACATATAAAAGAGCTGTAATTCCTACACCCTAACTTCAATTAAGATATTAATACCCTCAAATTAAAGCTGAGAGTCGGACATTTAAGCCCATATTGATTAAATAACTGTATCATGAATATTTTTTGGTAAACAGCTAAATGACAAAATTTGTGTCCAAATATTTCTGGACCTAACTGCATGTAGCCTACATGAGTTTAGGCATGTAATGTTGAAAAAAAGAAAAGTTCCAGCTTCTGGTAAAAATGCAAGTAATAACCTTTATTCCATCAAAGTTAAAATAGTGACCAAGGCAGAATATCCAGTAAGTGATGCGTTTCAAACTTAACTCTTCTTTGGCAAAGCTTTGACAAACCGATTTATAAGATGCATCCCAAATTTTGGGGAGGAGAATAGGTAAAAATGTTTTTAAAAAAACTAGTGTGTGTTATAATACACTATTGCTCTAAATTACCTTGGGGGGCAAGTGGAGCGGGGTCTCAGGTGGCAGGGTTTCTTCTGGTGGAGGCAAGAGATGCTGCGGGCTGTAGGACGGGGTGTTTGGCGGCAGAGGCAGAAGTCAGGCAATGGCTGTGAGCCCCAGACTGGTATGACGAGGTGTTCGGCAGTGCCGGGGCATGGCAACGTTTTTTGATAGCCCGAAGCCCCGCACCTTCCATATTTTCTAATGCGGTGAACTCCAGGATAAATACAATTTAATTGTAATGTATCTGTGAAAAGCGCAAAGCATGAAGATGGTGACCTGTTTGTAATCCATCTTTTTTGTACCCGTTGACTTATAATGGGCAATTCTGATCCAGAATACGGATCAAGGTAGCACATGCTGCGACTTAAAACCACAGTTTTCGCATTTATGTATTTTTTATGCTGTATAAAATTTTGATAAATCAAACTTTTAACGGAGGCGGCGATTCAAATGTATTGTTTTTATTTCATTATTTTTAATAGAGAAAAAGGGTGGTGATTCGACAATTTTAAAACCTTTTTTATTTTTAACTGTATGTTTTAATCCTTTCAGGGGACTTTGATTGCTTGTTCTATATTGCAGTACTATTGTACAGCAGTGCATAGTCAAAATAACATCCTCATGTAAAGCTCAATCTCAGGTTGGGCTTCATAGAAGACTAAGATGGCAGCCATGACAATTCATCAGCACTACCTGTACACATATGCACTGGCAATTCTGCCATTTAAATGCCATTATCGTTGATTGACAGTGACATTTAATTGGTGAATCCGCAATCAACGCTCGCTCCGTTTTCTGCTGTTACAGGACTACGCCAGCTGTGTAATATAGCTAGTATCTACCTTGTATGGTGCAGGCTCAACTCCTGAGCATCATACGTGGGAAAAGGGATAAAGAGGATGTCATATCTGATACAGTTATGGCCAATCCACAGAGTATAAAGAAACCAAACACATTAAAGCTCCAGAAAATGGAGTGAACACCTAAAAAATGACTGTGCCTGTCAGGAAACAGAGAGTAAAATAACATGTATAAAAGCATCTTTTAGGACACAGACGTAAGAAAAACAATCAGTTTGTATGGGAATTCAAAAAATATGCCAAGAAAATTTGCTTTCAGTTTCTGGATGTAAGTGATTGTAATAATAGTGAGGTATTGAAACATACAGTAAGAACTCCCACATATCAACTGTTAAAAATGGCTGTGGTGCTTTGGGCAAGCGCTCTAGCCTCTTCGGTGTTTACATCAGCTTGCTGCTTTTTTTGTAGTGGTAAGGCAAGGTGTTGGGCATAGCAGCAATATGGCATTCGCAAGTACAGTGTGCAAGCCAATAAAACATTTTATTTTTATTATTATTTATTTTAGAGCACCATTGATTCCAAGTTACTGCACATGTGAAAAGTGTTTACATACAAAATACAAATATAAAATTACAATGGACAAACTAATGGTGACAGACTTGACCGGATGGGGAGAGGACCCTGACCTTGTGAGCTTACAGTCTACAGGGTAAAGTGGAAGGAGGTGAGGTGGGTTATTGCAGACTGTAAGCTTTCTTTAACCTATTAGTGACTGAGCTAATTATGACTTTAATGACCTGGCCAAACTTTAGAAATCTTACCACTGTCACTTTATGTGGTAACTATGGAACGCTTCAACAGATCCCAGTGGTTCTGAGATTGTTTTCTCGTGACAAATTGTACTTCATGATAGCAGTAAAATATGTTCAATATGACTTGCGTTTCTTTATGAAAATATCAAAATTTTGGCAGAAAAAAAAAAAAACCATTGCAACTTTCAATCTTTATATCTTTAATCCAGTTAGTCATTAAAAGTTTAGCAGCAATTTCTCAACAAATTTACAGAACCTGTTTCCTTAGGGACCTATTCAGATTTCAGTGGACTTTAAGGAGCCTATAAGTCTTCAGGTGTAACACAGGAATTAAAGTGGAATTAAAAAACAAAAAAAAACAAATTTGAACTCTAAAATGTTGGTTTAGCCCCAGTTTTATCACTTTTGCAAGAGGTAACACCAAAAAGTGGACCACACTGTTTGTTACCCACTTTCTTACGAGCCTAATGATACCCCACATGTAGTCAGAAAGTTCTGTTTGGACAAACGGCAGAGGTCGGAGCGGGAGGAGCAATATTTGAATTTCGCAACACAAATTGGCTGAAATAGACGGCGGGCACCATGTCGCCTTTTCGGGGCCCCTAAGGTGCCTAAACAGCAGAAACCCCCCACAAGTGACCCCATTTTGGAAACTACACCCCTCATGGATTTTATCCAGTGGTATGGTGAGCATTTTGAACCCACAGGCACTACACAGAATTTGATAACATTAGGTTGTCATCGTGAATATGTCATATCTCATTTTTTTGTAACCTTTGAAAAATCCCAAGCCTAACCCTAAGCTTAAGTCTAAGGAAAGAATCAAAGAAATAATTGTAAAGAAAATGAAAAAAATTAATCTGACTAGGGGAATGACGGGGAGGAGGGTAATCTAGGGGGTGCATAGCAAGGCACAGCCAAAGTACTGTCCTATTTACTAATTATTGGGCTTTTGATCACTGTGATGGGGCCTATCACAGTGATCAAAGTCAGCAACCAATAGGAAAAATCTCTGGTTGCCGGGTGCAGGCAAGCAAATCTCCACTTGTGAGATGAGTAAGCTACTTTATTACTCACACGTGCCCCACGGCCCATTTAAACCGATGAAAAGCAGGATGGTGAGTGTCAGATCAACACAGATCTAATATTGATGATGGCCCGTCCTTCGGAGAAGCCATTACTTTTTAAAGATTAAATAACCTTTTTAACGTTTGTGGAATTTGCTGCGCTAACCATACTAAATCATGATCACTGGTCTGCAAGGACAGTATAGCGTCATCCATATTGATTGCTGTGCAATGTAACCTCTACATAGGACATCATGTATCGAATGAGATCACTAACACTGCGCACATGGGCTAATCTCTGGAGGTGTCTGGATTATTTGATCAGGTAAAGCAGAATAGTTTTGGGGGGTTATTTTTCTAAATTAGCAGATTACACTATTGTCACGTCGTGAACAATCTCTTCTATTTTTTAGCTCGTTACTGTTTTAATAGGGCATTTTTTTGTTAGGAGTGTTAAATCCATTTAGGAAAATACATGATCAAAGGCAGTTTTAGGAAAGCTTTGATGGAAATGTGAATGTTTGATTTTCAATTAAACATCAAATGCCCCGCTTTACAACAGGAGCTGAATCTGCAGAACCCTTGGAGACTATTAAGGAGGTTTAAGCTAAGAAAAATAGTCCATGAATAAATTATTTATTCAAAATAGACAAATTACCATTTTTACCTTATTACTTGGGTGTGAGCTCGTTCTGCAGAGGAGAAGCAATTATAACAGGCCTAGTGAATAGCAGGGATCATACAAGTGATCCGATTTAGTAAAATCACAATTATATTACACAAAGTGGTAGATGACATGTGAAGAAGTAATTCTGTTATTCTGTTTTGTTTAATATATTAGCTAGCAAAATGTCAAGAACCTAATAAATATTCACTGGTTCATTATTTCTTTGGTCTGGGGATCTGCTTTGGTGGTATCATGCAGCTACTTAAAAATAGGGATATCTAGACTACCAGCGATAACGACATTACTAAGTAGGTAATGCTTTATCTGTGGTTGTAAAGCACATGATATCAGTCACATCATATAAAACACAAAACACACTATTAACAAGTGTACAGATGACATAATATGCCTTACGGGTGATTTTGAGACCTGATGTGGAGTTTGGCTTAAATTAATGATAGCTTGTAATAGGATCCTATTCAGTCCATTAATTTGATGAAATATGAAAAGTATAATTGAATGTTATTAAATAAAAGTTGAGAATAATACAGCAAAATATGATATATATGTCTATTAGATCTGTGCTCTACTAAATACAACCCAATGAAGTTGTAATTAAAGGGAATATGTCAGTAGGTTCGTCCCTCCGTCTATATGGGCATGTATGTCATAGAAAGCTGAATGATACCTTGACATCTGCGATCTGATCTATTATAGAGAAATCCATGTTTTTCTTCTATATAAATGACCTCTTCCAGACTACGGGGAGGACGCTGCCTGGAAGACTTCTCCGCCTCCTGAACTTATAATAATAATACAGTAATAATTTTCATTTATATATATTCAACATATTCCGCAACAATTTATAATTAAGTAGGGACATGTACCGACTATAAAAGCAATACAAAGTAACACATTTCAACAGTTTTAGTTTCAACAGTTACAGCGTATTTTATATCCTAAGGGGAGTTACCTGTTATGTTTAGGTAGCTGAGGAGGCAGGAGCAAAAAGCCGCATAGGCAGCCTAACACCAGAGAGGTTGGAAACTAATAGGTTGCAGACCCCTAAACTAACCGCACAACTAGAAGTAGTCGTGGAGTGTACCTACAGTGGTCCCAGACGCCTCGGCACAGCCGGAGAGATAGCTATCACTGAAGATGGAAAGAGGAAAGCTAACTGCCCCGGAGTGGACCCCAAAAGAGTAGGAAGCCCCCAAACATATAATGGCGGTTAGACAAGAAGAAAATACGAGCACAGACAGAAAATAGATTAAGCAAACACTGGGGCCCAAAACTGTCTAGATAGGACAGCACAGGAGAGAATACTGTATGCAACCCAGAAAAACCCTAGGAAAAACTCCAACACTTCTGAATCCAAAAACACTGAGACCACACGGTCTCAACCACCTATATCAGATCTCTGGTGTGGACACGTAGCTACCCAGCAGTAAAATATCACAAGAACTGAGCAAATGAACAAATACAAAAAACGAACGGAGACCAGCCAAAGCCCCCCAAAGGGGACCCGGCTGAAAAACAAAAAGCAAGGAATTTAAACCACAGTAAAAAAAACTGAAATAGACTTATCTGAAAGCAAGCAGGAGACAGCAGGAAAGCAAGCTGAATTCCAACCTAGACCAGGAAGCACAATTGATCACCGGCGAGAATCATGGGAGGTCAGCTCACTTATATCAGGCCAGTCAGTACCACCTGACAACCACTCGTTATCTGCAGGTGTAGGACTCTTGGTATTCAACATAGGTTCAATACCCTCAGCAACCACCAGAGGGAGCTTCAGCTCCGAAGTCGTCTCCAAAACGTTCGCAACAGTTACCAGTGTGAGACAAGTAACTAGCACAGAACAGCAGAACTGAACTTCTTGCAAGAACATTTTTTGCAGCTCTCTGAGCTCTGCTGTATTGTAACAATATGCGCTGTAATGATTTTATGCTTTGCCCACCATTGGGCAAAGCACTCTGCGCAGGCGCTGGGGGAATTTGAAAAGCGCAATGGCGGTATGCAGAACGGCGTCTATGCTATTCACAGACGGCGATACGCAAGACATGCCGAGGAGCGGGGGGAAAGAGGAGTGAAAACGCCGCCCTCCGGACCTGACCGCCCTGATTTAGAGAAAAGAATCCGTACTTTACCAAGGTATTTTGCAATCAAAACGGGGGTATCTGGATATATGATACCTACCGATAGCTTGCTTATGGGACGCACTATTCAGTCATATCTTTAGTTGATATGGCTAAAATGGGGTGACAGATTTCCTTTAAGTTTGGAAGGAATGCGGCCCTCCAGCTGAAATTTTTTTTTATGTGCGGCCCATTTACTCTTCCGAGTTTGAGACCCCTGCTCCAGCTCCTTTAAGTTAGATGGTTTCCTCTGGTGAACAGCAATCTTCAAGTCTGACCACAGATTCTCCATTGAATTAAGATCTGGGCTTTGACAAGGCCCCTCAAAGAATTTATACGTTTCCCCTTAAACCACTCGAGTGTTGCTTTATCAGTATGCTCTGGGTAATTTTTTGTTTGAAGGTAAACCTCCCACCCAGTCTCAAATCACTGACAGACTAAAACAGGTTTTGCTCAAGAATATCCCTGTCTTCATAGCAAAAGGTGTGAATTTATACGCACATGCCAATTTTTAGTTATTTGATCCTGTAAATTTAATTTATGCCTATATTTTTCTCACTTCACTTCACCAACTTAGGCTATTTTGTGCTGATGCATCACACACGAATCGAATTACAAAAATAGTTAAACACAGGTTGTAATGTAACAAAATAGGTAAAAAACCAAAGGGGGTGACTACTTTAGCAAGCCACTGTATGCACGTAAATATATCTGTAAATATATATATATTAACAGTACGAACAGTATGCCACTGCATTCTGCAATAATACTTGACATCCAGTATAGCTACACTTGTAAAAATGCAAGGTACTTAGTTTACAAATTTGATCAAAATTGTGGAAGCCATCCACCAGCGTCAAGGTGACCTCATTTCTAACAGTACTAAGCAATATCCGTATAATGTACAAATTTAAGTGCCATACAGAGTGCAAACAGCAACCATATAACAGAGCCAAAAAGGTGCAAAATAATTGTGTCACGAAATGAAATTTCTATGTACTGCTTATATAGTTGATACAAAAGTAACCCGTTAAAATGACAGTTTTTATGTCATGTAAAACAAATAATACCAGGAAGAATTATTTCAGAACTTTACCACTTTTAATGTCACCCATAATCTGTACAAATCCATTAAAAAAACAACTTTAATCTTTTTGTGAGGAAGAAGAAAAGTAAAGAACTGAAATAACGTAGTTAAATATACAGTACAGACCAAAAGTTTGGACACACCTCATTC
>VIAB01004463.1:90860-106540 GCA_009801035.1 Oophaga pumilio | reverse complement strand
CGATATACATCTATCAAGTAGCGTGCAATGAATTTTAGCTATCTTGAAGAGTGGTTGCTTTTTCAAAAAGGGAAGTCTTTTTGAAAAAGCAAACGCGAAACGCGCGTCAGAGGGTCTCACGTGGGTACAGATCTAGCAGCACCTATATCTAAGGGGTAAGCAACCACTCTTCGAGATAGCTAAAATTCATTGCACGCTACTTGATAGATGTATATCGCACATTACACATGCTGGTGTGTTTACTAGTGTTAGATATCATTGACAGATTTCTTCTCTGTGCGGTTGGGAAAATTTTCCCATTGTGGATATACGGTTTTTTGCTGCTTTTTATACAAACCCTGGTCCCACATATATAGTATTAATATACATTTTATTAGGGTCATCATCAATTGCATGTGATCTTTTTATGTACACGTGTATTTTCTAATAAATGAACTATTTGTTTAAATTCAAGTGTCTTTTACTCCATATTTTGTTTTTTTTGAAGCTATTCTTTTGTTGATTTGGAGGTATGCTTAAAGTTGTTGTCGTGCTGAAAGGTGAAATTCGTCTTCAGCTTCTTAGCAGAGGCCTGAAGGTTTTGATGCAAAATTGACTGATATTTGGAATGGTCATAACTCCCTTCATCTTGGCTAAAGCCCAAGATCCAGTTGCCGAAAAATAGCCGCAAATCATTATACTGCCTCCACCAAGCTTCACTGTGGGTATGGTGTTCTTTTGGTGATGTACAGTGTTGCCTTTGCACCAAACATACCTCTTGAATTTATAGACAAAAAGTTCAACCTTGGTCTCATCAGACCATACCACGTTTTCCCACATGCTTTTGGCAGACTTGATGTAGGTTTTGGCAAAACATAGACCGGCTTGGTTGCTTTTCTTTGTAAAAACAATGCTTCCTTCTTGCTACCTGACCTACAAGCCAGACATAAGAAGAATACAAAAGAATGCTGTCACATGTAGTACACAACAAGTACTTGCCAGATTTTCCTGAAGCTCCTTTAATGTTGCTATGGGCCTCTTAATAGCCTCCTGGACCAATTTTCTTCTTGTATTTTCATAAATTTTTGAAGGACTTCCATTTCTATGTAATGTCACTATAGTACCAAATTTAAGCCACTTTTTAATGACCGTCTTCATTGTGTTTCATATCTATTGCCTTAGAATTTTTTTGCACCCTTCACTTGACTGATAACTTTCAACAATGATATCCATTTGCTGTGTTGTAAGCTGTTTACGTACCATGGCGTTTGCTAAAAAATGCAGCTAACAAAATGTCTTTAAAATCCTACTAGTATGGCTAAACTGTATGAGGTTAATTAGAATTGCTGTAAACAATAGCAGCTGTGTACTGAATACTATTTAAAATTAGTATAAATGTGATTGGCTAATTCTGAACTCAACTTCATCCCCAATTATAAGAGGGTGTTCACACTTGTGCAACCACATTATTTTAGTTGTGCTATTTTTATATTCCTTCTCAAAATTATATCAGTTTGTTTCTCAATGGCTTTGTACAGATTAAGGGTGACATTAAAGGTGGAAAAAGTTAAAAAATGATTATTCTTGGTATGGTTTCTTTACATGCATGTTAACAGGGGTGTGTAGAATTTTCATATCCACAGTACACTGCCATATGTCAAACACTTACTAAAACCTACAGTCTGGTAGTAGCTTATTATGACTCGAAGGCCAACCATGCTAAATCAGACACATCATCTCTGAAGCCTGGCAAGTGGAGACTGGCATGGGACACGAAAGGCATAGGCACAAGAGCAATAGTGGATTGATAGAATGTATATTAGTCCATATGTTATTTCATACAATTATAAGATGTTTCTAAAATTTATTCTAAAATAGGACAATACTTTTAATATATTTATATAAGGGTCTTAGCCCCTGTAAAACTCATACTTGTGGTACCGACTTTTTTGTTTAATGTAAAAACAGTTTTAATACATAGTAAAATGAAGGGGCTTTAGTACACCCATGGTGTGACCAAGGACTTAGTGCACCGTTCCACCTCCTCAATTACAATCCTTCACTCCTCCTGTGATGATGACTGACATCCTTCCTCGGAGCGCTTCCTTTACTGAAATCTAAGCCTTCCAACGCTGACATTGCAGGATCCAAGCGCTCACACAATGTCAGTGAGCATGCGTGCCTTTGCTACCCCCTTTCCTGTCTGCTGTGGCCGCTTGTTGGGCACAGGATCGTACAGCAGCTGCTGGCTGATGCTGACACGAGAGGAGATAAGAGCCAAAACACACACTCATCTCCTTTCTTGTCAGAATCGATCACCCACTGCTGTGCAATCATCTGAGCAGAAAATAGCATCTGTGAGAGGAAAAGGGGACGAGAGGGCATCAGCACACACTGACGTTGTGTGACCGCCTGGCCTGTGAACCAACTCCTACCTGCAAGCATCCATTAGAAAGTACAAAAAATCCCAAATAAACGGTAATTCAGAAAGCTCAAAATACAACAATATCACAATATATCCCCATAAGCCAAAAATACTGAAAAAGCTCTGGTCCCTTTGCTTGTTTTTTTGGCTTATGGGGATATATTGTGATACTGCAAGCATCCATGTCTCTTTTGATTTGCCCGTTTGTCATGACGTCACAAGTGTGTCATGCCGCAATAATGATGTCATGGTAGATTAACTAATCAAAAGAGGAGACGTGGATGCAGTTAGGTAAGAGTTGGCTCACAGGTCTACCATCCTGCAGCCACGGATTAGAGACGTGGCCGCCAGACCTAGTCTTGTGAATCAATTCATACCAGCTCTACTTTTAAGCTATTTTCGTATTTTATACATTTATGAAGAATGCAAGAGTACATTTTTTAAAGCATATTCTATTTCCACGCTTGTCAGTTGTTGGTTAACTTAATGTTTATATGTGTCGAGAAAAAAAAATACATGTGTAAGTACCACTTGTCAGTGATTTGTACAAATGCACTCACAAAAAATAAAGGGAACACTAAAATACCACATCCTAGACATCACTGAATTAAATGCTCCAGTTGCAAATCTTTATTCATTACATAATGGAATGCATCAAGAACAATAAAACATAAAGATGATCAATGAAAATCAAAATTAATTTTCCCTGGAGGTTTGTAATTGGAATTGGAATGCAAAATCAAAGTGGAAAATCAAATTACAGGCTGATCCAACTTCAGTGGAAATGCTCAAGACAAAGAATTGATGCTCAGTAGTGTGTCTGGCTTCCAAGTGCCTGTATGACCTCCCTACAGCACTTGGGCATGCTCTTGATGAGGTAGGAGATGTTCTCCAGAGGGATCTGCACCTAGACCTGGATTAAAGCATCCGTCAACTCCTGGACAGTCTGTGATGCAACGTGGCATTGGTGGAAGGAACGAGACATGATGTCCCAGATGTGCTTGATTGGATTCAGGTCTGGGGAACGGGCGGGCCAGTCCATAGCATCAATGCCTTCATCATGCAAGAACTGCTGACACACTCCAGCCACATGAGGCCTAACATTGTAATGCATCAGAAGGAACCCAGGGCTAACCGCACCTGCTTATGGTCTCACAATGGGTCTGAGAATCTCATCCTAATGGCAGTCAGGGTAGCTCTGGCTAGCACATGGAGGGTTGTGTTGCCTTTCAAAGAAATGCCACCCCACACCATTACTGACCCACTGCCAAACCTGTCATGCTAAAGGATGTTGCAGGCAACAGAACATTTTCCATGACGTCTGAAGCCTCTGTCACGTCTGTCATATGTGCTCAATATGTTTCTGTGCTCATCTGTGAAGAGCACAATCTTGTGGTTTTCTGGCAAGTGCCAATTGCCCAGCACGATGATGAGCTGTAAGCCCAACACCCACTTGTGGACATCGGGCCCTCAGACCACCCTTTTGAAGTTTGTTTCTGATAGTTTGAGCAGACACATGGATGTTAGTGGTCTGCTGGAGGTCATTTTGCAGGGCACTGGCACTGCTCCTCCTGTTCCTCGTTGCAAAAATGCGGAGATAGTGGTCCTGATGCTGGGTTGTTGCCCTCCTGCGGCCCCCTCCTTGTCTTCTGGTGTATTGGCCTGTCCCTTAGTATCTGCTCCATGCTCTGGACCCTGTGCTGACAGACACAGCTACCCTTCTAGCCACAGCTCGCATTGATATCCCATCCTGGATGAGCTGCACTACCTGAGCAACTTCTGTGGGTTATATGTACTGTAGACACCGCCTCAAGCTACTGTACCTCTAGGGGTCAGAGCAATGACAAAAGGCAAAAGTGACCAAAACAACAGCCAAAATGGATGAGAACAGAGAAATTGTCTGTGGTCACTACCTACAGAACTACTCCTATATAGGGGTTATCTTGATAATTGCCTATCATTTTAACCTGTCGTCTGTTCCATTTGCACAATATCAGGAGAAATTGATTCACAGTCCATGTTGCTTCATAACTGGACAGGTTGATTTCACAGAAGTGTGATTGACTTGGAGTTACATTGTGTTGTTTAAGTGTTCCCTTTATTTTTTTTTTGAGCAGTGTAGTATGACATGTATATGGATTGACACATGTTTAAAGTTATGATCCAGTGCACAGATATTTCTGTTACATTATACTCTAAAGGTACTGCCACACTAAACAATATCGCTAACGGGATCGCTAAAAAAGTCACTATTTAGCGATCCCGTTAGCGATGTTGCTGTGTGTGGCAGCTTCCGGCGACGAGCTTCCTGCTGGGATCTCGCTCGTCGCCGGAAACGATCCGGACCCTATTCTCGTCGCTGGCGCCCCGCTGGTAAGTATGTTATCGCTAAGTGTGGCACCTTTTCTTAGCGATTTAGCGGTACTTTTGTACCGCTAAATCGCTAAGAAGATCGCTAACGGCGATAGCGTCGTTAGCTATATCGCTAAATGTGGCACACATTTAGCGATATTAAAACGATCCCGCTAGCGATCTCATTAGTATGCGCCGCTAACGAGATCGTTAGCGGGAGCGTTTAGTGTGGCAGTACCTTAAGTCTTCTTGCTTTGCAGCAGAATAGCATTTGAGTCTTTTTTTCCACTCTGCAATGGACTGATTTAATCAATACTGTTCATGTTTCTGAAAACTGATAATAGCTGAGTTTATTGCCAGTCCTATAAATCTAAGTAATAAAATCGCTGCTATCAATGTGCATGTAGGGAATATGGTGACTTATCTGGCTCTGCAGTTAGTAATGTAATTCTAAATCTAATGGAAACTATTTATAAATAGACTTTTCTGTATTTTCATGGTTCAATATTTTCCTGGAAATGTAGCTGAGATAACTACAGGATTAGGACAGCAGCGGTTGCTGGGGCATTGCCAAATAAGACAAAAGAGATGCAATTGTGTTTTTAGCAGATGCTTCTTGTTCACACGTGTGTCACTTGTTATGACGTCTAGGCAGTCATTACAATTAAATTAAGAAATGATAGAAAACAGTTCATACAGTGTGACATTTTAGTGACATCTAAATAATGGGTGCAAAATAGAAACATTGATTGTATCTTCTGACTACATTCAGGATGATGTATAGAACAATTAGCAGCTGACAGAACATTCACTCCTATCCTGAAATTGCAATGGAAAAAAAGTATCATCCCCACTTACAGAATATGACAAGGCTGCAAGTAATCACCTGAACAAAAGAACAAACTGTATTTATCATAAAATTACCGATACTCCAATGGTAGTTCAGATATAGTTCGATTAGTTGCCACTATCTGTTCTAAAGCAAACGCCATGTGTTCTGAGTGGGAAGCATTTATTATTACTGTTGTAGTGATGAATGTGATGACAGTATGCGATTGCAATGTGTGATACTGGACCTGGACAAGGTATTTTGGTGCCTTAGGCAGATCAGACAATGCAGCCACACAAAGCAAATGGATCCCCTCGTTTTCTTTCCCACCCAGCAACGTAATGAATCAGAGAGTAAGGTAATAGAACCCTTATGGCACACATACCCCTTTTCCATTTAGTCACTTTACAAGATACCTGGGATAAATGGAAATATTCATGAACAACATTCTATCTTTTGTAGTGTAACTGGAGAACTATGGGCCCTTGTAAAAAAAAAAAGACAAATATATAACAATAATACCACTATACAAGAAACAATACCACTATCATGACCATATACAGACATGGCCGAATGTGTTGTCACCTTTGAAATTGTTCCAGAAAATAAAGTATTTCTGCCAGAAAATTATTGCAATTACCGTGTTTTTCGGACTATAAGACACACCGGACCATAAGACACACCACAAATTTTCAGAAGGAAAATAGGAAAGAAAAATTAATGTGTCAAATGGGGGTCCGTCTTACAGTCTGAATTCAGCTTACCGGGGGGGATCGGCACAGGTGGAGGAGTGGTCACAGGGGAGCGTGGTCACAGGGTTGTTCGGTGGTCTGGCGATATGACCCCCATCCCAGGCTGGTGCCGTGGCCTCCGGGAAACCCCATCCCAGGCTGGTGTGGCGTTGGTGCTCTGTTGTGAGTGGGGCTCCGCTGGCATTTCGCCATAGGTTCGGCAGTGGTGCTCTGTGGTGTGGGGGGCTCCGCCGGCATTTTGTGAGAGCCCGGAGGCCCCCGCAGATCCATTGCTGCGATGAGGTCGCCTCCAGGAAAATGGCCGCCGTGGGCGGCGCATGCTCAGATTGAGATCTTGGCACCGAGATCTTGTCCTGAGATCTCGGGAGACGAGATCTCGTTACCGAGATCTGTCTGCTGCAATGTGGTGGCCTCCGGGAAAATGGCCGCAGTGGGCGATGCATGCTCAGGTTGAGATCTCGGGACGAGATCTTGGTGCTGAGATCTCAATCTGCAATCAAGAAAACAATCACTGCACACGTAATTTTTCAGTTGTGCAAATAGTGAACAAATTTTATTGAAATTAATGTGACGACTGTTTGTTTGACGTTTCGGCCACGTATGACCTTTATCAAAAATTGGTCGCCTTTCAATAGGAAGAGTCTAAAGACCCGGTTTGGTATACTAGAATTCATAAGAGAGACATATATCTGCCAGTATGGTAAGGGGGAATCCTAATGTGTCCCAGGTAAAAGGGCAGGCATGATTCAGATGGACCCTAAAGGAGTCATTGGTGGCGCAGGGTAGAGCGCAGACACACCGCCAGGACACTGCTGTGTCTGCGCTCTACCCTGCGCCACCAATGACTCCTTTAGGGTCCATCTGAATCATGCCTGCCCTTTTACCTGGGACACATTAGGATTCCCCCTTACCATACTGGCAGATATATGTCTCTCTTATGAATTCTAGTATACCAAACCGGGTCTTTAGACTCTTCCTATTGAAAGGCGACCAATTTTTGATAAAGGCCATACGTGGCCGAAACGTCAAACAAACAGTCGTCGCATCAATTTCAATAAAATTTGTTCACTATTTGCACAACTGAAAAATTACGTGTGCAGTGATTGTTTTCTTGATTATGGACTTTAGGACCATTGTTCCCGTTTCACTAGCACCATATAGGGCAACCTTCTTTGGTCGAGTGCTAACCATTTCTCCTTCTGAGATCTCAATCTGAGCATGCGACGCCCCTGGCTGCCATTTTCCCGGAGGCCACTGCATCGCAGCAATGGATCTGCGGGAGCCTCCGGGATTTCACAAAATGCCTGCGGAGCCCCCCCGCACCACAGAGCACCACCGCTGAACCTGTCGCACTAGCCGCACCAGCCTGGGAAGGGAGGCTGCATCGCCCTGCAGCGTTGGACCGGGACTGCCGCAGAATTGCCTGACTTCTGCTGCCGCCACAGTATTTGTAAGTGTATTCCAACTATAAGATGCACTTCCATTTTCCCAAAAATTTTTTTGGGAAAAAAGTGCGTTATAGTCCGAAAAATATAGTACATGTTTTGTTATACATATATTTATTTCCTTTGTGTGTATTAGAATACAAAAAAAAAAAACAGAAAAAAGGCAAATTGGACATTATTTCACACAAAACCCCAAAAATGGTCAAAACAAAATTGTTGGCACCCTCAGTGTAATATTTGGTTGCACACCCTTTGGAATAAACTGCATTCAATCACTTCCTAATAGGGATCATCAAACCCAACCAGTAAAGTTCGGGGTCCGCACTGAACACCTAGTGTTTGGATTCGGCCCCCCTGAACATCAGGTGTTTCTCGTGCTGTCATGCAGTTGAGAAACACCGGCGGCTCTGATTGGCGGTAAGATTAATTCCACCAGTGTCACGCTGTATCACAGATACACATATGATGTCAGTAATCAATACTAAGAGGGACAATATGCAATATAACACATAAATAGGAAATCTCAACATGTACATAAAGTATAGTATTACCTGACATAATATCCGTTGTACTGTGGGTGAATCCTGAAGACGTATAACGCTGTACTCAGGCTGCAGGTGGACCGGGGTCTATGCTGACCCTAAACTGGGGACCTGACTAGTCCCTCAACCTGGAGGTACTGTTAATGGTACAGAGGTCCAGGCCGCCAACGTAACCCTGTCTCCTATAAGTCCCTGACAACTGTAATCTAGTCCTCAGAAGGACCCTGATTACCACACAGGGAATAGGCAGGTTACTGCTTAACAAACAGTAAAGACAAACGAGACAGACAGGGGACAAAGCAAACACTGTCTTGCATACAACACTTAAACACAGAGGGAACACAAAAGGTCTAGGAGATAAACTATAATCGAGGAGAGGAGAAACCACAAAGGAACTCTTAACTTAAGTCTTCTCATGACCTGATCCAAACTGCTGGTCTGCATGTAAGCTTTCACCGGCATCTAACAAGCAGACTGGCAGGTATATAAAGGAAGCTAATTAGTGCATAATCAAAAGCAGCCGGGCGAGGCTGGACCTAGTCTTAGCAAAGAGCTAGGTAAAATTAACTCCCTCACTACCAAACACAAAGAAACAGCAACTCAGCTGCGAGAAGTCAGAATGTGCAATCGCGACGATCTTCGTGGCGATACACCCATGACAACCAGTCAGAGACCTGCGGTTCTCACGCTGATATATGACAGCGTGAGTGTGCAGCTGTGACAAGAGGTAAAAAGTTTATGTTGAGTCACTGATGTTGGCTGATGGGACTACTACTCCCATCAGCCTACGACTGCTGCCGCTAATAACAGCGGCGGCAGGCGGCGGCTGATAGGAGTATTCTTCAGCTGGCGCATGCTCTATAAATAAATAATAAAAAAAAAAATGTCATGGGTTCCCCTGTATTTTTGATAACCAGCCAGGCAAAATTGACAGCTGCGCGCTGCAACCAGCCCTCAGTTGTCCGCTTTAGAAAAGTTGTATATCAAGTATAGAGGGGTCCGCACACTGTTTTTTTAATTATTTAAATAAATAATTTAAAAAAACAACATTTTTGACAATCAGCCAAGCGAAAGCAAACAGCTGGGGGCTGCTGTTCTCAGGCTGGTAAGGGACCATGGATATTGACTCCCCCAGCCTAAAAAAGGCAGCCCGGAGCCACCCAAGAAAAGGCCCATCTATTAAATGCACCAATACTGGCACTTTGCCTGCCTCTTCCCACTTGCTTTGTAACAGTGGCAAGTGGGGTTCATGTTTGTGGGGTTGATGTCACATTTGTATTGTCTGGTGACATCAAGCCCAAAGATTATAATGGGTGTGCGTGTGTATGTGTCTCCAGTACGTGTGAAAATGGACGCCACATGTATATTAAACATGAACATGTGAAGGGGGCCTTAGGAAGGTTTAATGTGAGGAGCAGTTTCCTTTATCTTGCATCATTCCCCCAAAAGGATTACCTAACAATTTGATATGTATGGTAAAATGTAACATGCAGTATAGTCTTGCAGGAAGGAGTCTTGATACATTGCACTTTCAACTTCTATAGTGTGTATGTCATTTCCCAACACAAGATCCAAAAAAGGGAGACATCTACACTTTGGAAATACAAGTTAATTGTGTTAAAATTCAAAAATTGCATAAAATCTAGTATGGTCACCACATTACTCCCCCAAAAAAGAGGTTATGTAGTGACCTTAGCAGAGCATATAAGCAGAAAAAGGATTTTGACTATTAAAGGAAGAGTTCCTTTCTCAACATACATTGCACATGTGTTAATGATGGTGGGAACAAAGTAAAATACCCCATCTAAAAGAAAAAAAATGGGCTTGGGAGAGTAATGTACCTCTGAGCATGAATACTTCACTGTCACCTTTTTAGAAACCAAGTGCTGCAGGTTACATTAGCTGATCCACAAACACATCCTTCATTCAAATCCATGCAAAACAGACAAAACAGGCAGTGTCCTGTATGTAGCCCAGAATGGAATGAATCAAGGGCTAGAGAATGTCAGCTTATTCTTATAAATGCTCATTGTGAGATTGTATTCCCTCTACAATTGGATACAGGGGACGGGCAAAACCACATTTGTGCACTTTTCAGAAAGAATGAAAAACTGTTGTGATTGGACCATCAAGCACACTATATTCAGGCTGTCTATAAGATATCCCTAGCAGTATCCATCATCAATCAGTCTTTTCAGTTCCAGTTTAATAGTAGTTGGTTGGATAAATGAAAATATGATATGGCATCTGCAGGAAGATTGAAATTCTGTTGCTGATATATTTGTATGTCCCGATGCAAAACAGCCAAGTCTCCCTCTTGATTAGCCTGCCATATACACCAAGGTTACTTATCGTTCGCTGTTTTTTCCAGATTCCATGACAGCACACCTGAGAAAGTGATCTGCCCAGCCAGGACAGGAAACCTAGTGAAATAAAAGGGTAGTACCTCTCCCCCGCTTCAGATGAGTTACAGAGCATGAGAGGACCTCAGGGTTAATATACACACATAACCAACACCATGGTATAAAACACCCAAACTGTAGTGCACACCCATAAAGTGAGAAGGGGGGGAGAATAAAATGGTGCTGTCGTGGGTATCGGAAAAACCAGCGACCGGTAAGTAACCTTGGTGTTTTCCCTTCGCCAATGACTGCACACTTGAGAGATTTTTGGAGAATTGAAACACCTTTGGGAGGGACCACCACTTGCAGCACCCTTCTACCAAAGGTCAAGTCAGCAGAGGAGGACAGATTCAGTCTGTATTTCTTAAAGATAGTAGATGGTGAGGACCAGGTAGTGGCCTTACAGATCTGATCAATTGATACCTCCCCCGGAATACTTAAGATCCAGCGACTCGGGGAGATGTTCACCCAGGCAGGAAGAAAGAGGAAAAGCCTTCCCCCTTCCGCTGACCTGAGGTAATTGGGAGGGCTTTTTGGAGGATATAGAGGGTCCTCTAAACATAAACCCGGACTCCTTTCTACCCTTGAACTTCCACTCCTTCCTTTCTCCCGGAGGACGTTCCTTATTAAACTTCCTCCTTAGAAAGGAAGGCTTCCTAGCCTCAGCAGGGAAACCAGGGAATCCCTCCTTTTTGACGTCTGCCTTCTCCAAAATGTCTTCCAATTTTTGCACAAAGAGAAACTGGCCGCCACATGGGATGGAGCACAGTCTATTTTTTGAAGGCAGGTCTCCCGGACACCCTTTCATCTATAATGCCATTCTGGCTGCATTGGATAGGCCTGCTGACCTAGCCGCTAACCTCACAGAGTCTGCAGAGGTGTCTGCCAGAAAGGCCGCTGCTCCGTACAACGGAGGCATATTGGCTAAGCTAAGCTGCTCCTCCATTTGTTGCAGCCAGATCATAAGGGAGCAGGCAGTACAAGTCCCAGCTATTGCCAGCTTCAGACACCCCTCAGCTGCTTCCCAGGTGTGCCTTAGGAACCCATCAGCCTTTTTATCCAAGGGGTCTCGAAGTGCTCCTGAATCTTCAAAGGGCAGGGTCGACCTCTTGGAGGATTTCGCCACTATTCCTTTGATGTTAGGGATTTTATCCTAACTCTCTGAGTTTTTCTCCTCAAAGGGTTGTCTCCTCTTTGAAGATGAGGGCAAGCTACCAGACTTTTCTGGCTTTTTCCACTCTTTATCCATGGGAGCTTGTATCCTAGAATTAACTGGAAAAGTGTGCTTCCTCCTTTTCTCCAGACCCCCAAACATTATATCCTCTAGTGACTTTGGTGTTTTGTCCTCCAGGCCCAATGTTGATCTGACTGCCTCAACGAACATATCGTATCCTCAGCAGGAAAGCAAGGTTAGTCACTTCTATCACTGTCTGAGGAGGTGGAGGACAAGGATTCACTATAGTATTCTCTGACAGACTGTGGAGAGACCTCAGAATCTGTAACGATTTCTTGAGCTCTCTTGTTCCCCTTTTTTAACAGGGTCTTTAGGGAACCTTCCACCTCAGCCCTGATCACAGACCTAAGCCCTGCGGTGAAGTCATGAGTCTCATCCCATATAGCTTTTTGGATACAGTCCGAACAGAGACTTTTCTGCCAATGGACTGCCAGCGGGGTCCTACAAAGGGCACATTCTTTGTTTTTCTTCTTGGTGCTTACCTTCCTTCAAGAAATGGCCCTTATTAATAAAAGGTGACATTCTCGTAGATCACTCACCACCCGCTGTCATATCAAGGGTACTGGATTCGGATGCTGATCAGGGGTACATACGACATCCCTTCTGGATATCGAGGAATCCTGCGACCTTCCACTCCTCTGACTGGGATGACTGCCACTCCTGCCACTTGAGCGGCTGCTCCACTTAATGCTCTCGTAATGGTGAGTAAGCACTGGCAGTGGTGACTGATGCTGCTGCAAAGACTTCTGCTGTCCTTGTAAAGGGTTGGCCGAGGGGTTAACTTAGTGGGAGCTGCTGCATTCTTTACCCCGGTTATCTCTATTCTTCCCCAGTGACAGAGCGTAGAGAACAATTAGAGTCAGAGTCCAGAATCACGTCAAACAGTTTTGCTTTATTTTCCTCCGGACACAGCACATCCAAGACACCATAAGCACGTCTTATACGATACCAGCAATACATTCTTCACAACTCCGCTTCTTCTCCTCTTCTACACCAGAATGGACCACAAAATATTGACGGGACGAGGAGCCTGGTGAAAACGGCACTTCAATCTCTTCTCCTGGAGACACTTCAATCCAGTATAGAAAGACACATCTACTAGGTCGTCCACCCCTCTCTGATTATCCTGCCCGGATTCTTCTGGTGGCCCAATCGCTACTACGCTCATACACGACCTATTCTGCTGAGCGTTCCCTCAGTGGTTCTTCCACTGGACTACTGCTACGTAAACCCACTCCCTTTGGGCTCACGCTACCACAGTGAATCCTTCATCAGCTTCTTCAGGGGTTGCTGGTCCCCTCTTACTTCTACCCTATGCTCAGGGCCCAGGAACGCAGACGTCCTCACACTGGCAAGGTCCACCCCAACTGACTTCCGCTACGAAAAAATCTTCCTGACAGATTCCCGCTTGGAGGCAATCTTTCCCTAGCAACAAGTCCCTAACCTATTGTCACCATTGGACTGGATGTGCTCAATGCCCCCCTCTAGTGTCCAAACCAAATACTGCATTGACATCTTTTTTAACTTTCTAACTGGATCTCTAACGTGCCCCCATTAGTGATCCCTCGCAAGCTATAACTAAACCCATATATCTACACTACCTTACTAGTGCCCTCCTCTAGTGACCCCTAAGATGCACTACCTACCTATATCTATACCTCCCTTACTCTTACATAACACTGAAAACCTGACATCACACACTACATGAAATGCATACATTTACACATATTAACACACTTTAACGGAATGAAACATTTAAAGGGTTAACACCTGTGGCAAGACGACTTGCTCGGCTCTCCAGGAGGTAGACTCAGGACACACGTTCTCAGGTTTTCCTTCTGCTGGTTTATTATCAGCCATAAACTCATGCAGGTTTTGCAGGAAAAGTAAACATGACCCTTCTGGGTTAAACGGGAAAAACATAAAAAAAAAAAACAATGACTCAGTCCATAGATGAGTGGGTTCCACCCGCTCTCGGTAGCATAAACTGCACTGCTAAAGTCCTTGTGGTAAGCTCTGCAGCTTCCACTATACTGTCTGGAGACTTTCTTCTCCAGACCACACTTCAGAGAAAAAAAAACAGGACTGAGCTTTTATACATTGCTCAGCCACACCCTGAGGGGAGGTAGGGGGAATGCCTCCCGCCCTCTTTGGCATTCCCATAAAACCGCACCTCCTTTAACAGTAAACCTACCAGCATATAACATGCTGGCAGATAAATAAAGTAGGTTTTAGTTCACACAGGAGAGCATCCTGTGTGACACATACCTCCCCTCACATATAAATCCAGTGACACTGTCACACACCCTTGACCTTCTTTACATTCCCCCTTCCTTTAACTATTGCCGTCCCCTGCAATAGGGGGCACTATAATATGCATATACATATTTACTGAGACAATTATTAAACATTAAAACACTTTTTCAATGAGGTAGAATGACATGATATATTAAAACAAAATGTCCTTTCCTCCCCCTTCCTTTGAAGGAAGCACTGCTCCAAAAAAAACCCAAACCACAAAAAACAGTTTCTTGAAGGTCCCGTAGACCATCTTCAGCTCTCCATGGGAGTGTTGCAGGGTTCCCTACTCTGGGGGATGCAGAACAGTCCCAGATGGTGCAACTGGCACTAGAAGGTAAAAGGCGAAGAATCTTTCGGCGTCACTCATTCTGCGCGGTTTTTCCACTTGTCGCCCGGCTCCTGGCGTGCGCTGAAGAGGACTCCGCAGCTGCAGAGTCTCCAAACTGAGGAGAAGAAACGGGCAGAGGCGTCCTCAGTTGCCTCTGCATGTGGATCCTCATCTCCGGAGGTCTCACTTTCCGCAAAAAGCTGACGGGAGTGCGGTAGTGAGGTGGCTTCTGGGAATTCCTTGTGGGTGCGCAGTTGCTCGGTGACGGGGAACTTGGGCCTCATGCCCCTGCAATGAGACAGCTTTGGGGCTGCGTGGTCTGCCACCGGCTGAGGTTGAGATGCACTCACCCCCCTTGGTTGCGCGGCTCCGCTCAGCTTGCGGTCACTGTCAGTACTTGTTTCCGGGGTGTACTTGTGTTCCATCTCCGGCGGTCCGATGGGAACAGCTTTCGGACACATTGGTTCCGGCACGGTCCGTCCTTCCGGCCGCCATTCTGCAGGGCCGCTCCCATTCCAGAGTGGGGCTCTCGTCAGCCTCTCCACTCATTTTCCAGCATTAGGTGGGAAAGAGCATATGTCCATCTCTGTACTCTCCTCCTCACAGGGGTGGTCCCGACATTGTTGACAGTTCTCTTTTGGCGCCACTGAGACGCCGTCACGCCAACGAAGTGCAGCTTGTTGACAAGGACAGTCCTTTTTGGCGCCGGAATCCTCCATCTTGTCAGACGCCATCTTGGGATCTGTAGCATCTTCCTTCATCTTTTGTTAAGTCAAGTCCGGTACTTTAACCATATCCATTTTACGCTACTTTTCAGAACATTCCTCAATCTGCAGGTACAGGGTAATAGCTTCCAGTTTTGCAGCTCCCATGTAATTCATCATCGCCATGGTGTCACTGCCAGATTGGGCAGCGAGATCCTGCTGACTACGCCACTTGTAAAGAGTTGGCCGAGGGGTTAACTTACTGGGAGCTGCTGCATTCTTTACCCCGGTTATCTCTAATATTCTGGGATGTCCTTTCCCAGTGACAGAGCGTAGAGAACATTTAGAGTCCAGAATCACGTCAAACAGTTCTGCTTTATTTTCCTC
>VIAB01004463.1:32879-49527 GCA_009801035.1 Oophaga pumilio | reverse complement strand
CCGCAATGCGATTGCACCGCGGAAAAAAGCGCAGCATGTGCACAACACTGCGGAATCCCATAGGATAGAATGAGTTGCGTTGGGTAAGCGTTTTTGCCGCTTTTTTTTGTCGCGAAAAACGCTAAGAATCCTCAACGTGTGCACTTAGCCTCAACAGCAAACCACCGTGATGCTCAATGCACTTCCAAAAATGTCTAGGTGTGATTTCTATAGATTTTCTATATACCAGAAATGGGAGGTTCTGGGTTTCACGACTGCAGGGTGAAGGACACGAGATGTTATTTCTTGTTGAGCTCTGGATGTGGCTCACGACCACCTCTCAGCGTTCAATGTGGCTCTCAAGGTTAAAAAGGTTGGGGACCACTGGGCTAAATGATAGTTTTGCTGCATTTTGCTCCTTCTCTCCTATGATGAGTCATTCCTGGTACTTGCTCGTAAATGAGGAACATCATGAGTTAACGTTTGCAATAAAGGAGCTCTACCGCCATCTAGCACTTGCATGATATTACATGGTAGCTTGACTGAACATTAAAGTACTTGATTCATTTTGAAGAAAGAGCACAGCAGATGCTTCTCCTTATCTCGTAATTACATTTTATATCTGTATGTAAATGGAAGTACTGCTGAGTGCTAAATACAAGTACTTTACCATGTAACACTTTTAGCTCTCGTTCATAGTGACTGTTTTTCGACAGTTTTGTCCCACAAAGACTCTGAATGACATGTAAAAAAAATTGAAAACAGATGACCGCAGCACTCCGCTACGTTTGGTAATCCTACTGGATCAGGAATTGTTATCAACTGCCGGCACCCAACAACTAATTCTCTACAATTATTAACCATATCCACCATAATTATATAGAATAAAAGAGGCAATGGTAAATCAATACTCAATTAAAATTCCAAAAATGTATTAAAACATTAAATCCCTAAAAATAAAACAAGGGATTTACACTTAAATACTGTGGGTACAGCAGAGGCCAATTACCATTTGGGGATATACAATGTAGGAAAGCACAATGCTATTCAAATACAAGGCTGGTACTCTGTAAACAATATTCAATAAAGTGCTTAGTGCAATATATTAATCACAGGATACCACTTCATTATAAGCCAGAATGCAAAAGTGCTAAATACCAAAAGGTGCTAATATTAATGTCCTCTACTTACACATATGTGAGTCCTGGCACAACCGCCCAGAGCTACCCCGACAGCACCGTTTCATAGGCTTCCTACACAAGCATTGTGCTTTCCTAAATTGTATATCCCAAAATGGTCCTTGGCCTCTGCTGTATCCACTGTATTTAAGCGTAAATCTCGTTTTATTTTTAGGGATTTAATGTTTAATACATTTTTGAAATTTTAATTGAGTATTGATTTACCTTTGCCTCTTTTCTTCTATATACTTATGGTGGATATGGTTAAAGATTAGCTTATGGTGGATATGGTTAATGATTAGCTTTTGGAGGTGGTATTTAAAAATTATTTTGGACATTTTGATATGTATAAAACTCTACAATGCAGAAAGAACAATGGACCAGACCAAGACTCCTAAAGTATAAAATTAATATGCAGGGGCTCGTACGCCATGGCTGATAGACACTATACGTCAGCACTCTGCAATTAGTAAATACAAGAACTCCCTATTGCTACATAGCTAACAAAAGGATAGGTACTTAGTTAACATTTTTTCAATCAAAAAGTATATAAGCCATCCACCAATGACAAGGTATACCTCAGTACATGGACCCTATCTCTCGACTCACTTCTCTATGTACTTAATGAGCTGGGGGAGAGATTGGAACCAGGTTTACATGTTTAGCATGTGTTCATTAATTCATGCCCTCCTGCCATCCATTGCTCTACCTATGTCAGGATTTATTTTCTCGTCATGCTACAGTATTTGCTGTGATTTTTCCAGGATAACCTGTTAGTCAAAATGTATCAAAAGAGGTGTTTCTGTAGCCCAATGTTCGAAGGAACACCAAATTGATTAAGAATCACATGCTTCTTAATAACCTTGGCTCATTTTTGGCTATCTATGCTCCAGAAAATGAAAGCCGTGAGCTGGCAGAGATTTCAGCCTCAAAGTAGGCAGTTTTCTGGCATACACTACAGTAAAATACTAAACCCCTCACCAGGTTTTTGCTTCCACATCTGAAAGCAGTTTGATGTAGAGCCATAGACCCCAATTCCAGCGATGTAGCACTTACTGGGCTGCTTTCTGCACTTCTGAGAACATCAGTGTTTTATTCACTGCAAATCTGCTTGTTCTCTGAATGCTGAGCTCTTTGGAACCCCACCCACACCACTGATTGACAGAGCTTAACACTATGCATAGTCAGAAAGCTGTCAATCAGCAGTGGGGGCAGGGATATGCAGATGTCATCATTATGAAGGACTACATGGTAGCAGGTTTACTAGTCCTCTAATAATTACTCTCCTGCTGATAAAACAATGATTTTTTATCAAAATTACAGCAGTCAGCCCCATAAGAGACAGATGGCTGGAATCAGGATTTCAGGTCCTGGAGACAGCAGACAGGTAGCAGAGGTCCTAGAAACCACAGTCAGATGGAGACCGGGAACAGGTAGCTAAGGTCCTGGACACTGCAGGCACACAGGACTCTAGAAGTCTAAGTACCAAGACTCGTGTGTGTCTTGGTGAGCCTTATATTGGCTAAGTAGATGATCACATGGGGCATGCCAAGCTATTTGCAAAGCTCGACGTGGAGCACAAGAGGGTTTAGTGGACCGGGGTAAAGAGAGCAGAACTCGAAACTGGGACAGGTATGAACAAGGATTGTCAATTATTTACATAAAATAGGTGGGCTTTGTCCAGTGACTGCAATGATTGATAGATCTATAATATTTTTAAAGTTTAGACTTTTTGTGCTTTTATTAGCATTATTCTACAGATCACAATGAATGCTGCTAATGTGCTCTTATTACTATTCTGAGCTCCAGAGACATTTATTTACATTATTTCTAATTTCTACATCTTATTTTCAATTTAAAAAAATTTGGTGAATTTTTGTTGTGAAATTGGCGTCTTTTATTGCAATACAATTGTTGGACATATGCAAACAGTAAATTTAAGAAGCAATCATGCATCCGTCTGCTCAGTCTGTGGATTCCTCCCAAAACAGTTGTTTGAAATCACTGACCTTATATCTTTGTGATGAATGTCACTGTACGTAGGGAAATGGAAGTGCTAACACTTATTGTGCAGATAGACGGCTCATTCTGTGCATTCAGCCCCTGATATCAAGTGAATGGCTGTAAGCAGCGTGACAAGATGGGGGCACTGTGAGGCGAAATAAAAGGGTCTGCACTCCAGACCACATATGTAAGCACTGAGCAGTAGAATAGGTAAAAAGCACATACTTTGAGGAAATGACAGATATACTAGAGTGGGTCATTTACACTAGGTGGCTATCAGCCGTACGATGCTTCAGCCGATCGTTTGGCCAACAGTGATCTCAGCCGCCTCTCCCATACACAGAGACGCCAGCACTCGCTTAGTCAACTTCTTCTGTGTTCTCTATTAGAAAACTACTGATGGATATCTCTGCCAGCTTATCTGTGGTAGAACAAAGCAATTGGCAGTTCACAAATGGACCTTAATCAACATCTCTCCTCAGTTGGCTATACACTTTAAAGTGTCGTCCAAAATTGTCGATATCAGCGGGTTTAGCCAACATTAGTCTAATGAATGTGGGGGCCTTAAGTGTTACCTGAGATAGAAAACATAATCAAATACCCTATTAGGGCATTCTAGGTTATGAGATGGTGGTGGAGTTGTTGGGACCCACATAGAGCATCTCTGCCTTTCACACTCCAGTCAGTCCATGATAAGTTACATCCACATCTATTTAGCAATGATCTCCTATCCAGTGGATAGGTGATCATTATGTTAAGTCAGAATACGCCTTTAAGAGAAAGTTTCAACTTCAAGGACATTTTTTTTAAAGCTTCATAGATACATATTGGCATCAAAGTGTTTATATAAAAAAGTAGCAAAATTTTAGCACAAGGTGAGCTTGCATACAAACTTTGCAACTTTTAATGTTTTCCGCCAATTTTGGCCAGCTCTGTCAAAATGGGCAAAGCTGGGTAGAATCAGGTTCTGGGTGGGGCAACACCCATTCATCTGCTTCAGGGAGTAATATTTGTGGCGAGGCTCATGGGCGAGCACACCACTTTTCTGATGCAACAGATTAAGAGGCGTGTGCTTTTTAGTGAATCAGGCACGTCTAACTCTACCTTGCCTGTCTTGAAGAACAAAGTGAACAGTGCTGGTCTTCATGAATCGGAGCCATTTAGTAACTATTCTTATTCCTATTTTTACATCAGTTTGTTACACTTTAGTTCCTCCAATTTGAGATAGAATTAGCAGAGAAAGAAGCAAACTCTTTTGCATTTCAAAGCTTGTGATACTTACTTGTAACCACAAAAACTTCCAATGTTCATCTAAAACTGAAGTTAGAGCACCCTAGAAGTTAGTGCACCCTACGATGCTCTCTCTTTGGTTCTGATGAACCACAAGTGTTATTATTGTGTCATTGATTAACACATTGGGCAAGAACACTAGTGCTAGAAAAAAACCGGAGGAGTTGTACATAAGGACCAAATATGCTGATTTAATTTTTCAATCTGCTTTTAAAAAAATGAAAGAAATAAAAAAATAAAATAAAGGAGATATCGAACGGAAACAGACAAAAACATGCAGGATATGCTTTAAAACCTCTACTATCCCCCGCTTATCCAGTACAGATGCTTCAATGGTCCTTCCAGTTTTACAATCAGCCAGCATTTGTTGTAACTTACCGCATTCATGGCTCAGCACAGATTTACACCATGGCTATGATGTGACGTGATGGTCCATCCAGTTTTACAATCAGCCAGCATGTGTTGTAACTTACCGCCTTCATGGCTCAGCACAGATCTACACCATGGCTATCATGTGACGTGATGGTCCATCCAGTTTTACAATCAGTCAGCATTTGTTGTAACTTACCGCCTTCATGGCTCAGCACAGATCTACACCATGGGTATGGTGTGATGTGACCACCACAGCCACTGATTGGCTTCATCGTCCACATGCTAGCCCACAAGGAAAGGTAGGACTTTCGGAACGTATGTAATGGATTGGTGAGAAAAGGTAACAAACCAGTTTATCATTGGCTTTTACAGACTTCTGTTTTGCAATATAGAATATCACGAGCACAATCCTGTAAATGCTACTGCTGCAAAGCGATTTACAAACAATTGTCAAATTGATGGCCAGTCCCGCGTGCCCAGGTTATTGTGCACTGCAGCAGGGTAAGGGCTGGAATATTCATTTCCACTGTGCACAGAGCATGCAACTGTTGCCAGACTGCAGCAGAACAGGTGGTGCGGTAACAGGGGCATGCTTGTGTTGCCATGGCAGCAGGAATCTCTTATTCCTACCCATAAATCTAGACAAACTGCTGATATTTTGCAGATAAAACGTTGCAAACTTACCTTAACTGGCTTCACAATGTAGACTTAGAAGTATGCTTCCATCTGCATAATGGACTGGTATATCAAGGATGTATGCACTGTACCAAAGTCCATCATTTAGTCCTCAAAGTCGAACATTAATGTTTTGTGCTTGTATAAGGTTTATATTCTTTAGAAGTTTTATATGGTTTACTGGAATTTAATGTAAACAGCAGTCCATTACTGGTAGTCAGCTAAGAAATGCTTTTATTCATATGGTCTGAAAGAACGATTTTTGCATCAGTCATGATTAAAGTTATTGTTACAATATCCAATATCCTGAAAATCCATCATTAACTGGATAATATACACATATGTATGGACACAATGCAACAAAAGGATGATAATGAAGGCATACATTCTTGCAATTAATTTATAGTTGCAGAGGCAAACATGGCAGATAATAAAAGTCTGGGGCATTTCTAAGGCTGGGTATACATAGCATTTGCCACTACATTCAGTGATTCTGTTGGGGCTTATGTCTGAACCCCTGCAAAACAGGATTTGGGCGTATGTGCCAATGGGGCCATTGACTACAATGATGCACAAGAAGTCACAGTGCGCTCTATCGAGCATCATCTTTGACCATTTAAGCTTGTTGGAGGCAGACAAGATGTAGCCAACTACATCTTGCTGCCTGCCTCATCTAGGCATATACAGCCGAAAATGATGCTCGACAGAGTGCACTGTGACGTCTGCATCATTATAGTCAATGCATACACCCAAATCTTTTTTTGCAGGGGGGTTGGATGTAAGCCCCATTGGAGATACTAAACGTAGAGTCAAACAATATGTGACTCCAACCTAACGAAACGCGCGTCGGGGTGACGCATGGGTGCTGTTCTTCTCTTCCCTCTCCTCTTCTGGCATATTATTTACTGGCCTCCCGGGTGGCTTCTTACGCCATTATTGGTATGTGCGCTGCATTATCTTTCTGACTTTCTATAATGATGATATCTAGTGCTTTTGTCAAGATAGTAGCTTACTTTTAGAGGGTTGCCAGGCCAGTAAATCTTGCTATTTTTGCTCCTATGTTTGTCATAAGCCTGTGAGATTTATCCGAGGGAATGATTCCTTATTATTGTATAGCATGTTATTGCATACCTATATCTTAATGATAGTTTATTATAATTGAGCACCATCCCGCGTCCCATGCTCTAACGCCCTGCACCTTGCACTTTAGTGTTTCACTCTACATGTTCATAAATGTAATAAATAAAATCATTCCTTTTACATTTCATACTGGGCTCTTTGGTCGCAATTTCTTTTTGTTGTGTGATCCAGAATTTATCACCTGGAAATGCAGCCCCTATAGTCAAAGCTTTTTCTCCAGGGGAATGATAGAAGAACAGTCCTTATGATTGCATTTATGTTTCTGTTTCATTTTTGTTTTGAATAGAATTATAGTTAATACAGTCTGTCTCTTCCACAACATCTACTGTGTGATTGTACGGAAGGTGCTGGATCATCTGGGAGGGACACTAAATCACTGGATCATTAGTGTCATGGTCTAAAATACTCTAAGAATAAATGGTTTGTGAAGCCTGAAAAATAAATTGGTTCAAGGGGAGAATACCATAAAATACTCACCTGTTAAATTTTTCACTATTCCAGTGCCACCAGTCTGGTGTTCCAATGCTGTCTTTGTTTAACCCCTGAGCCTGTTTTCACCTTCCTGACCTGGCCAAATTTTACAATTCTTACCAGTGTCGCTTTGTGGTAATAACTCTGAAACGCTTAAACGGATCCCACTGGTTCTAAGATTGTTTTTGGTGACATATTGTATTTCACGATAATCTTAAAATTTCTTCAATATGACTTTGTGAAAAAATCAAACATTTAGCTATTTTCAAACTTTTAATTTTTATGCTCTTAAATCAGAGAGTTATGTCACACAAAATACTGTATATACTCGTGTATAAGCCAACCCGAGTATAAGCTGAGGCACCTAATTTGGCCACGAAAAAGTGGGAAAATGTATTGACTCGAGTATAAGCCTGGTATGCGTTGTCCCCTCATCCCTATCCTTGTATGCATGGCTCCTCATCCCCATCCTTGTATGCATGGCTCCTCATCCCTGACCTGTTATGCATGGCTCCTCATCACTGTCTTGGTATGCATGGCTCTTCATCCCTATCCTTGTATGCATGGTTCCTTATCCCAGTCCTTGTCTGCATGGCTACTCATCCCTTTCCTTATATGCATGGTTTCTGAACCCGATCCTTGAATGCATGGCCCCACATGACAAAAGCATAAAAAAAAAAAAATTCCTACTTACCTTCCCTGCACGCCCTCGCAGCATCCTGTTCCAGTTTCCAGCAGATCCTGTAGCCGAGCGGTCATGTGTCCCCGCTCATTAAAGTAATGAATATTCACCTCTCTCCACTCACCGGGAACATGTGATCGCTTGGCCGCAGGAGCTGCTGGAAGCCGAAATAGGAAACAGGATGCTTGCTGGAAGCCAGAACATGAAACAGGATGCTGTGAGGGTGCGCAGAGAAGGTAAGTAGGAGGTTTTTCTTTTACAGCAGCTGGAAGCCGGCGGCTGCGGCTGTAACTGCGCACTATAAGAGAAATGAATATTCATTGCCAGTGCAGTGAATATTCATTTCTCTTTAGCAGCGGGTACAGTTGCAGCCGCCGGCTCCTGCCTCCTGTGACCCGCTGCTCCCCCTCCCCCGCCGGCTTCTGTGACAATGACTCTTGCATAAGCTGAGGGGGGCATTTTCAGCACACAAAAAATGTGCTGAAAAACTCGGCTTATACATGAGTATATACAGTACTAAATAAATAAAATTTCCAACATGTCTACTTTACATCAGCACAATTTTTAAAACATAATTTTTTTGTTAGGAAGTTGGAAGGGTTAAAAGTTGACCAGCAATTTCTCATTTTTACAGCTAAATTTACAAAACCATTTTTTCAGGTATCACATCACATTTGAAATGTCTTTGAGTGATCTATATGACAGAAAATGCTCAAAAGTTACAACATTCCAAAAACTGCACCACTAATGGTGCTCAAAATCACACTTAAAAAGTTTATTAACCCTTCAGGTGCTTCAGAAGAACTGAAGCAATGTGGAAGGAAAAAATAAACATTTACATTTTTTTCACTAAAATTTTACTGTAGACCAATTTTTTTTAATTTTACAAGGGCAACAGGAGAAAATGGATCCCAAAATTTATTGTCCAATTTCTCCTAAGCACGTTGATACCCCATATGTGGGGGGAAACTCCTGTTTGGGCGCACGGCAAGGCTCAAAAGGTAAGGAGAGCCATGTGACTTTTTGAATACAAAATTTGTTGGAATAATTAGCAAATGCCATGTCTCTTTTGGAGAGACCTTGATCTGCCTAAAGAGTAGAAACACCCCTACAAGTGACCCCATTTTGGAAACTAGACCCCTCAAGGAACTTATATAGATGTCTCCTGAGCAGCTTACACTTCCTGGTGCGTCATAGTAGTTTATAACATTGAGCCGTGAACCCCTCAAGGAACTTATATAGATGTCTGCTGAGCAGCTTACACTCCCTGGTGCGTCATAGTAGTTTATAACATTGAGCCGTGAAAATAAAGATCAAAGTTTTCCCACAAAAATGTCCGTTTAGCCCAAATGTTTTCACAAGAGTAACATTATTATTATTATACATTTTTATAGCACCATTTATTCCATGGCGCTTTACATGTGGAAAGGCCAAATATAGACAAGTGCAATAAACATAAGCAAAACAAGGCACACACAGGTACAGAAGGAGAGAGGACCCACCCACGAGGGCTCACAGTCTACAGGGGATGAGTGAGGATACACTAGGAGAGGGTAGAGCTGGTTGTGCGGCGGTTCAGTAGACTGAGGATCACTGCAGGTTGCTTGTGGGAATAGGTGGGTCTTCAGGTTCTTTTTGAAGGTTTCCGTGGTAGGCGAGAGTCTTATGTTTTGGTTTAGAGAGTTCCAGAGTATGGGGGAAGCACGGTAGAAGTCTTGTATGCGGTTGTGGCAAGAAGAGATAAGAGGGGATTAAAGACGGAGATATTGAGAGGATCAAAGGTTGCGTGTAGGTAAGTACCGGGAGATCATGTCACAGATGTATGGAGGAGACAAGTTGTGGATGGCTTTGTATGTCGTAGTTAGGGGATTGAACTGGAGCCTCTGGAGTATAGGAAGCCAGTAAAGGCCTTGGCATAGAGGAGAGGCTGGGGAATAATGGGGAGACAGGTGAATTAGTCGGGCAGCAGAGTGTTGGATGGATTGGAGTGGTGCCAAAGTGCTAGAGGTGAGGCCAGAGAGTAGGATGTTACAGTTGTCGAGGCTGGAGATGATAAGGGCATGCACTAGTGTTTTTGTGGTTTCATGATCAAGGAATGCACAGATACGGGAAATATTTTTGAGTTGGACTCGGCAGGAAGAGGCAAGGGCTTGGATATGTGGCTTGAAAGTGAGGGCAGAGTCAAGGATCACCCCAAGGCACCGAGAATGCTGGACTGGGGAAAGTGAGCAGCTGTTGACATTGATGGATAGGTCTGGTAGAGGGGTAGAGTGAGATGGGTAAAGATGATTAATTCTGTTTTGTCCATGTTCAGTTTTAGAAAGTGAGTAGAAAACAAAGCTGAAATAGCAGACAGACATTGTGGGATTTTGGTCAGTAAGGAGGTGAGGTCCAGATAGGTAGATCTGCGTGTCATCGGCATATAGATGATACTGCAAACCATGGGATTCTATGAGCTGTCCGAGGCCGAAGGTGTAGATGGAGAAGAGTAGGGGTCCTAGAACTGAGCCTTGGGGAACTCAGACAGACAGGGGCAAGGTGAGGAGGTCGTGCTAGAGAGGGAGACACTGAATGTTCGGTCTGTTAGATATGTCGAGATCCAGGATAGGGCCAAGTTTGTGATGCCAAGAGATGAGAGAATCTGTAGCAGGAGGGAATGGTCCACAGAGTCGAAGGCAGAAGACAGGTCCAGGAGAAGGAGGACAGAGTAGTGTCGCTTGCTTTTGGCAGTTAGTAGGTCGTTGGTGACTTTAGTTAGGGCAGTTTCAGTTGAGTAAAGCAGTCGGAAGCCAGATTGTAACCGGTCAAATAGGGAGCAGGAGAAGAGGTGGGAGGACAGTTCAAGATGGACATGCTGTGACATTAGTTTTGAGGCATAGGGGAGAAGAGATATCGGGCAATAGCTAGACACAGAGGATGGGTCAAGGGAGGGCTTTTTGATGGGTATGATCGAGGTATGTTTGAAGGATGAGGAGAAGACACCATTTGTAAGTGAGAGGTTGAAGAAGTGTGAGGGTTGGGATGAAGACTGTGGCGAGGTTAGGGATGAGGTGGGACGGGAGTGGGTCAAGCGTGCAAGTGGTGAGATGTGATCTTGACAGGAGGGTGGAGAGCTGATCTGTCATGGTGGAGAAGCTGATTTTGGAGGAACAGGGCTGAGCAGCCAAGAGGGGCATTGGGGGCTGCTGGCCAAAGCTTTCTCAGATCGCATCGATCTTCTACATGAGAAAATGCATCATACAATTTGTTGTGCAATTTCTCCTGAGTACTCTATTACCTAATATGTGGAGGAAAAGTACTGTTTGGCGCATGGCAGGGCTCGGAAGGGAAAGAGCCCCATTTGACTTTTTAAATGCAACATTTTCTAGAATCATTAGACGATGCCATATCATGTTTGGAGAGCCTCTGATGTGCCTGAACAGTGGAGACACCCACAAGAGACCCCATTTTGGAAACTAGACCCTTCAAGGATCTTATCTAGATGTGTGGTGAGCACGGTGAACCCCCAGGTGCATCACAGAAGTTTATATCATTTTTGCCAAAAAAATGTGAGCTGACAAGCGGTGGATACTGCATCAGCGTGGGAGAGAACAACGCTGTCCAAATAACAATTGTATGTATACAATTAGGAACTCCACTGGATCTGACCTTCGTACAGAGTATACACAGATTCTCTCCGCCGTGCACATAAGAAAAGGCACCACTACATGCCCTTTTCTTTCTAAGATATACCACTACCGTATATATAAGAAAAAAGGAACAACTACATGTCTCCTTCTTAAGGCCAATAAGCCTGAGTGCCTACAGAATACTTTCTTATAAGCAGTCGGATTGATGAAGGTCCATGTTGGACCGAAACGTCTACGCTTGTTTTGACTGCAATAAAATTGAAAATTCTTCATCCATCATTAAGTTGAGTGCCAAGTCTTCTTTTCCTATAGTATTTGGGTTGGACCCCTACTTGTGCACCTTCACAGTAGTGCTACGATATATTTTCTCAGAAAGGATGAAGTGACATTTTGGAACTCATACTTTGATGGAATGTCCTATGGGTGTCATGTCGCATTAGGAGAGCCTGTGATGTGCCTAAACAGTGGAACCCCCCACAAGTGACCACATTTTGGAAACTAGACCCCTCCAGGAATTTATCTAGATGTGTAGTGAGCACCTTGAACCCACAGATGCTTCACGGAATTTTACAACGTTGATCTCTGAAAATGAAAAAAATTTTCTCACAAAAGTTTATAACATAGAACCATGAAACTAAAAAAATCTAATTTTTCCCCCAAATTAGTTGTTTTAGCTCCAAATTTTTAATGTTCACAGGGATAGCAGGAGAAAATGGACCCCAGAATTTGTTGTGCATTTTCTCCTGAGTACACCTATACCCCATATGTGGTTGAAAACTACTTTTAAGGCACAGTACAATGCTCAGAAGGGCATATTGAAAATCAGATTTTGCTGGACTGGTTTGAGAGTGCCATGTCACATTGGTAGAGCCCCTGAAGTGCCAGAACAACATAATCCCCATATGTGACCCTATTTTACAAACTACACCTCTCAATGGCTTAATCTAGGGCTGCAGTGATCATATTGACAACACAGGTGTATCTCAGAATGTTATACCATTGGGCAGTAAAGAAAAAATAATTACATTTTTACCACCCAAATTTTGTTTTAGCCCCAGGTTTTACATTTTCACATTGGGAAATGGGTAAAAATAGAACCAAAATTTGTCACACAATTTCTGCAGAATGTAGAAATGCCCTATATGTGGCTGTACAGTACTGCTTAACCACACGGCAAGACTCGGGAGGGACAGAGCGCTATTTGCCTCCTGGAGCACAGATTTTTCTAGAATAGTTTGCGGACTCCATATACAGAATCCCTAAGTGCTAGAAGAGTAGAATCTCCCCCTCAAGTGAACCCATTTTTGAAAATTATACCCCTTTGGGAATTTCCAGGTGTAGTGGTGATTTTGACTCCATGTGTGTTTTCCAGAAACAAGCAGTAGTGGATATTGCTGAGTGACAGCTGCAAACTGCCGTTGTAGTGCCCAGTACATTGAAGTGCCCTGATCTAATACTCTGCAATGAGCATGAGCTGACAGGCTACCGGCCCTGGGTGAACCCTCGGCCATATTTTTGCCCAAGGTCACCATGGAGACATTAGCACAATGCGATCGCAATCATTGATGATCGATGTCACTGTCACTATTGACAGCGGCATCAGAGGGGTTAAAAACCTGTGATTGGTGCAGCGCTCAGCGTGAGCCCGTGCGATCATGAATAAGTATATGGGAATGCAGCTCCCGCAGCTCCGTACATAAGCGACACGTGTCGGGAAGGGGTTAATGTGCTGCAGAGATGATGTCCCCAACTACCCATATGTTGGCTGCAGTCAACCACTGGCCCCAGCAGTGTGCAAGCATTGGGTAGTCAAGGAAAATCATTTCAGAACCGTGAACAAGGACTAATAAGGAGCACTAGACCATTGGGGGATTCATCATGGCTGAAAGAATGAAAGATACTGGATAATGTAGGATGGAGACTGTTCCAGAAGTAGATCATAATTGTTTAAATACAAAAAAGTGAAAAATTAGGAAAAAACACTAAACCACTAGATAGGCTGAGGCGTATACTAAAAATGAGGTAACCGAACCGGGTCTTTACAGTTAGGTTTTTGGTCACCAGAAAACTGATCAGTGCGCCACAAGGTTTGATCTGGATAATGAATTGTAAATTATTATGTAGCTAAGATCTAACATTTTGAAGGCGTAGAGGTTTTCAAATCTCACCCTCTTCAGTATTGATATATTTGAAAACTGTGTGAACACACTTCCATACACACAGCACAGCAATCTGTTTTCTTCTCCAAAGTCGTGGAATCATTTGCAATTAATGAACTTGTCATTGCTCTGCTGACAGAAGATTTTGTGGAGGCGATGATCTACCCCGGGGAACACTATGGCGAGAACGTTCAAGCATTATAGTTTTGGACCAGGAATAGGTTAGTAAATGAAAACGAGAAAGACAGTCCAGTTGACATTTCAAATTAAACAAATTAAACAGTATTTCTATCTGAAAACTTGGTCATATAATAGTAATTCAAATGTTATAGCTAAAGTTAATTACACAGAACCTCTCGACTCCTGTAAAACTTCTTGAAGAAAAAGAAGACCAAAATGCTATATACAAATTATAACCGCACATGTCATACCTAAACTGCCTTACCTGCTGCCATGTTTTGCTTTTTTTGTGTACCTATCTGCCTAGCATTTCATATTGCATCCTTTTTGGCAAGGGTTGAATAATTGGAGTTGAAAAGATTGTCAAGCTATTTATAGTGTTGAAAAAAACAAACAGACAAAAAAAAACACCTATATATGCACATCCCATACATTTAACCCAGAGCAAATATTAAATTAGCAGCACCAAAAAGGAAAAAGCTCTGGCAAACAGAGTATTAATGCTAAAAAAATAAATTTTATTGAATATCATGTTAAAATACATAAAAATGTATAAAGGGAGAAACCACACAAGATGCAGGAAAAAAGGTGGTACAACCAGAACAGAGTATAATGTAGATATAAACAAACAAATATACAAATGGATGCATAAAAAAGTGCATAGCATGTGCTTGAAAATATATTAGCATTAAGTATGTACATAGAGAGTGCCTGCAAAATACATCTCTCAGCCTGACCACAGAAGAATAAGTAATTGCAGTTGTTAATTTACAAGGTAAGTATATCCCTATAGAGTGGGACAGTAGAATATACAAAAATCTATCAGGTATGAGAGAGATATAAAGACGTTAACTGTAACAGCATGAATCTATATAAGAACAATGACAAATAGTGAGACAGGCACGGCCATATGCATACTAATGTTGCATCCAAGTAAGAATTAGCAACAAAACATTACCACAAAGTTCAGGCGTCCACCACACCCGACGCGCGTTTCACAATGAAATGCTTCGTCCAGGGGAAACGCGCGTCGGGTGTGGTGGACGCCTGAACTTTGTGTTAATGTTTGTTACTAATTCTTACTTGGATGCAACATTAGTATGCATATGGCCATCCCTGTAGGGATATAATTACCTTGTTAATTAACAACTGCAATTACTTATTCTTCTGTGGTCAGGCTGAGAGATGTATTTTGCAGGCACTCTATGTACATACTTAATGTTAATATATTTTCAAGTACATGCTATGCACTTTTTTTTGCATCCATTTGTATATTTGTTTGTTTATATCTACATTATACTCTGTTCTGGTTGTACCACCTTTTTTCCTGCATCTTGTGTGGTTTCTCCCTTTATACATTTTTATGTATTTTAACATGATATTCAATAAAATTTATTTTTTTAGCATTAATACTCTGTTTGCCAGAGCTTTTTCCTTTTTGGTGCTATTTATAGTGTTGTACAAAATGTATGGTAAACTAAAAAGTGGCAAGAGCAATGGACAAGGGAGTGTAAAAAAAAAGTCCCCTACTAAGTCTGAAAGTGTGGGAATTGTTAGCAGCAGGACCAGCATCACCACTGTCACCAGCTGTCTTTGCAGACTTGCAGCTCACAATTGAACTTATTTTCCTTCAGAAAGGGTATTAGTAGGGACAAAGTCAACGCAGAATCATGTTACCTCTGACAGCGACACCATGAGTTAAATTAATGTTCTGCAAAGAATGGTCTGACATCACAATTGACTAAATCGAGAATTTTTTGGACTATTTATTTTAAAAAAAAAGAGTATGTAATTATTCTGTGTTGTTAAGTAGGCTATTGGATACTACTGGTTACCATTCTATTCTGTGGTAAATTCACTTTTATATTACTATAGCTGTGTTTGTGTCAAAGCTTGAAAGGGTTGGATACAGTTTTAGAAGAATTCAGAATGTTACACATATCTTGTCAGGGCACCTAGAGTTTTGTAGTATTATTTGCTATCCGCAGCAAATTGATTTGCTGCTAATCAATTTTTTTGGGGATAAATTTGATGAACCTGGTAAATTTAAATTTCAAAAGATTGGATCATCTCAGGTATTGAGAGATTCAGAGAAACCATTTATAGATAGCTATGATGGCCTCCGTCCATTATTAGCTCAGCTGCATAATACACATGGACTTCTTATTAGATGGTTGGAGAATTATTAAAGTTCAGACTCCTGCTAAGTGATTAGGTACATTTTCATTAACTGATTTTCTGCCCATGTTTGGATGCATTGGTGAAATAATTTACCAGGTTTGTGATTCTCTTTTGGTAAATGTATGAGAAAAATGCATACATCAATTCTCAAGTTATATTCTATGGACCAGGGAATCTAACCAGATTTTGCACTCACTTTGGTTAAATGAAAGTAAAACCTTCTGCCCTGTAATACTGGAGGAAATCATCTGATTTGATCTGATGATCAAAAGAAAAGTCTGCAGTCACTCTATGTGACTACAGACTGCTGAACCGTGACTGTGTGTGATGCACATACAGTCACGATTTCCCTAAATTCCGATGGCCCCATGTATGAGACTTGCATACTTGCAATCACATGTCGACTAGACTCCAGCACTCTCAATTCTCGTCCATTGAGAGAAACCAGGGAAGACTAGTCTGCATGTGACCGCAAGTATGCAAATCACATACATGTGGTCACATCCACAGGGAATACAGGGAAATCAATATAGTGTGCACACCGCACTCTGTAACAGTACGGAAGTTTACAATCACTTAATGACTGCTGACTTTTCTTTTGAGACCAGACAACCGCTTCAAATATATTTCCTGTACCTACAGAATTTTGCAATGTGTCTTCTCAGTTGTGAAATATTTAGAGTTGAGAGTCCTCAGTGGTTGATACCT
>VIAB01004462.1:65069-81237 GCA_009801035.1 Oophaga pumilio | reverse complement strand
GTGTCCGTTTGGGACCCGGAGACTCTCTGCCACTAATCACACTAAGTAGATTTTAACGTTAGTGTAGTAACTTTCCCAAATGGGTACACCTTGCCGTGGTGGGACAGCTTTGTACTTTTTTGATCAAAACAATTTAATGCACTTATTTATTTTCATTAGGGTATATGCACACATTGTTTTTTCCTTTGGTTTTGTGGGCTGATATTAATAGCCTTGTAAGGGGCCATGGATACTGCCCCACCTCAGGCTAAAAACATCAGCTTTCAGCTGCCCCAGAAACACGCGCCAACTCTAGCACTTAGCCTCGCTCTTCCCACTTGCCATGTAGCGAGGGCTAGTGGGGTGATAGTTGGGAGGGTTGATGTCACCTTTGTATTGTCTGGTAACATAAAACCCCGAGGTTAGTAATGGAGAGGCATCAATAAGGATCAATAAGACGCCCCCATTACTAACCCCATAGTGTCATTGTATGAAAACACAGACACCCAGAATAAAAGTCCTTTAATTGAAAGAATGACACAGACTTCTTCAATAAATCTTATTTAATCCATACTTATGACCTTGCCCATTCCCTCGATGCCCTTGTCATCTGCAAAAGAGTTAAAAATGAAAAAACAACTATATTCCTCACCTTTCCGCAGAGATGCTGCTAATCCATTTGTCCCACGATGGGTCTACCTCTGCTACATTTAGATGGCAGGCTGCATGGTTGCATGAGGCGACCATACAGCCTGTCATCCAGAAGAGACAGCACCGTGTGCTCAGTGTCTCCCTGTGAACTCCTGTTACCTATCTGTGGGCATATATATGTGTGTGTTTTTAACAATTTATCCTTTGAAAACGATGTGTAAATGACAGAGAATTTCTATATGTAAAAGCTCATGTTAAAATCGCATTGCAATCAGATAGCAGTCTCACTACATTCGGACAGGACTGGACTAAACTGAATGCCGCGCGATTTCTCCACTGTTCCAGGAAATTGCATCATCACAATGTAGGAAATTGTAAGGCCAGCATATCCTGGCAACCTATAAAAATAAAAAACACGCCTCCACTTAGATCAATAACATGGCACCTCACATTAATGTGGAGATGCTAATTATCCTAGTTCAGGAGCGGCCTGAGCTGTGGGATAAATGGGATGTGGCATATCAAGATCGCAACAGAAGGGATGCATCTTGGACTTACATCTGTCGGCAGATGTTTCTAAATTTCTATGATATGTGCTCCCGAAAGGAGCAAACGACAATGAGTAAGTTCCCTCAAATCAATAAAAATATATATTGCTGTATGTATCTAATTATACTCCAATATTGATTACCAAGCGACTTAACAATGCCTGTAATTTAGCTAAATGCTCAAGCATACCTGGACACCCTAAATTTTTCAGTGTTGTTATGTTTGAATTGTTAAGCCATGTCCACTTGTGTGTTTTTTTATTTTATTAATTGGGATTTATTGTATTTTATTGTATTTTACAAATACATTACCAATACACATTATGCTGTGAATGTTACATTTTGTTTAATGTATGTTACATAATTTAAATTTGTTTTGTTTAATTTTTCATTACAACAGTGAATGATATATCACCTTCCGATGGCGCAGCTGCAGGGATACATACCGTCGTGAACGACAACAGAGGGCCAAAAGTGGTTTAGCGCCGTCAACAAAAAGGCCATATATTTACATTTAGCACCTTAATTTTCTGGCACTGATTTTGGACCTCCGTCTGTAAGTTTGTGTTTTTCTTCTCTATGTTGTCCTTTTTACATTTTGGTTAAAATTATTGCAAAACCTGACAAATAATGTATATTTTACCAGTACTGACTCCAATATAAAGGACAGGGGGACAGCATCAGAGTCTGTCTTGGATTCCGTTGGCGATTATGGGTAGGATGCAGGAGCAGCAACAGGGTAATCCTCGGATTATAGCCATCCAACAGCACCAACACCCTCCACATCAACAGCTGCAACCACTGGTGAACCTGCCACAATGGCACCAGCAACAGGTACAGAGGAAGTGGAAGAACGGCAGAGCAGCAGCCCAACCCTTCCGTTGGATCACTGACCCATTGCAGCCCCATTCCCCAAAGAGTTAGACGCAGGAGGGAGATCCTCATTGTCACAACGAGGTGCGAGGTATAGTGGTGTTTTAGACTATCCCTCGCTCATGGTGAATGATGATGGAGAGGAGGCTTTTGCCCGTAGTCTGGCACGCTACATGCGGGACATTGATCAACCTCTGCAGCTCCATGCCCGCAATGCGATCCATATTATTTTGGACGCATGCACAAAACCCAACAACCACAAGGAGGTGTTTGATTTACTGGATGACTGGTACCGGTCACAACGCAACCATCTGCGACCACCAGATGAGGAGGAAGCCACCACTGGCCCGTCAAGACTGATACCACTACAGCACACACCCCGATGCCAACACCCATCCATGATCCAACAATCCTTGATCTCTGACCAGATGCCTGTACATAGGCATGTGTAATGCTCTGGACCAGATGGGCAAATGGCAACCTTTTATCCCTTTGAAAGGAGCCATCCTTTGCTGAGGCCTAGCCCTACATTGAGGGAGCATTTTGTGGGCCATGCTGGCACATACCGTCACCCGCAGGAGCACCAACCTTTGAGGCGAGGTTACTCTTACCTTTCAGGTTCTGCTGACTCCCAGGTAATGGGTACAACCTTGTCAACATCTTTGTCAGGCCATCTTCCATCTTTACAACTTAGGTCACCAACATACCACAATTTATACGGGGGGAGTGTGTGTGCTGTTATTGTGGTTTGTTGCTATTTTCGTTGAGATATTTTCTCACCTGTATATGCATATGAATAAATATGTTTGAAGGTTTTTTGTGTTAATAAAATGTGTCAAAACATTATAGTCATGGTTCATAATTGTCAAACACAACAAACGAATGTGTGGTTTAATTATGAAAAATGCAAACAAATATTCTTTCTTTTCAACATACATCAGAACATGGATAAGGGCACAAAAAAACATCCATGTAAAAATCAGGTTTGATCAACAAGCTCATTCTGCCATGCAGTTTCTCCCTCAGGAGATATGAAATATGATGCTAAAATATCCCGAATCTTAAGGCTGGTAGGCTGCCGTCGTGTAGTCAGGCCAGATGGAACAAGAAAGGGCATGGCCACATCCTCATCAGTTTCACGTCCGGCAGCATAACCACATTCTTGCATGCGGGTAAAGTTATGCAACACCACACATGCCTTGATGACTACATTAACATTATGTTCACTCAGCTGTAGGGCCCCAAGAAGCACAAAGGACGCCAAAGCCACACTTCACCATTCTGCATGCACGAGCAAAATGGTAGTTAAAAATGCGCCTTTGGTAATTGAGTGCTCGACGTGGGTACAGCCGCATCACATGTCGTGATAATTGAACGGCCTCATCTTCAACAAAAACATATGATGTTGGGTCACCTCTTGACCCCGGAAGAACACATGGTTCTGGTAGAGCAAGGTCATTATTATGAAGCCGGCGACCCATAACAGAAGTATTACAAATTCTTGAATCACCTGTTGCACCATAGGCCCCAATATCAACAATACGAAACATATAACCACTGTTCACTAACGCTAACAGTACAACCAAAAAATACTGTTTATAGTTGAAATATTGTGACCTCGAGTTTGGTGACTTCTTCACCTGATGTGTTTGCCATCTATGTCCCCGATGCAGTTTGGAAATTGGGTTTTGGCATAAAATCCCCGTGAAATTTTCAACCAATCCCATTCGCCAGGCTTCGGCATAACATCTGCATGGAGGGTGAGCCATATCTGTGCACTGGGGTGCTTCACAATTGCTGAAATGGTAGACTTTCCAAGGAGAGAAAAAAATGAACGAAACACCACTAGCTAGGAACCTAATGCACACATTAAAAATTAAATAATTAGAATCTGCTACAGAATATTAAGACAAGTAAAACATTTACAAAATAGTATTGTTTTAAAAAGAAAAAAAAATTACCTTAGCGTCACCAGAAGTCGCTCCTCAGCAGATTTACATCGCCGCATCTTAGTATTCTGGAATGTGATGGTGGGCCGGAGAAGCTCCAAAAGCTTGTCAAATGTAGCTACACTCATCCTTGTGTATTCAAAAAACCTTTGGGGATTCTTGCGAAGCTCAGCATAGAGTCAATGGAAGTGTCCATTTGTTGGCCGTTTGCTGAGGAGTGGATGTATCCAGTATTGTCTACGCCACCTCCTCGGAACACCAACTATTGGGTACGGCTCATCATAGCACCGAGATAACACCCAGTGGAGTAAGATCCGCTCGGTGGTGTTAAACGTCAGGTTGGAGGACATTTTAAAGCTCACTCCCCCCCCAAAAAAAAAAAACAAGTCAACCTGGTTATTTGGAGGCATAAGACAATAAACCTATATGTCCTCCCAGTGTTAAACAAGGAAAAGTGGCCTTTTACAGGTTTGGCCACAAGGATGAGTTAAGCGTATAGTGAAAACACATGCTGAAAATCGGATCTCAATTGCACAAAAATGCCTTTCACATCACATAAGCTGAGACTAGGAAACAAAATCACAGAATCGCGTTACATTTGCAGAAGAATCAGATCCAAAATCGCGTTACACTCATCCGACTCTCCTGCATCAAAATCAAACCGATTTTAAAATTGCTAGTATGACTCCAGCCTTAGGCTGTATGCTGTTCTTTCCACACAATTAATGTTTTATCACTAGGACATTATCACAACCAGAACTAGTGCTCACGCACATGCTAGTCTGACTACGCCCCCTTCTGTGATAAGCAGCTGACTGTCAATAGACAATGTACATAGAGAGCCTGGTGAGGGTGGGATTAGCTTTCTGAGCTCTGCTTCAAGCTACAGCTAAAAACTCTGATTGTGTCACCTTTCCTGAACCCAGTAAACAAAGTGATACATTGTTGGAATTAGGGTCTCTTACATTATGCTGCTTTCAGAAGAGGTAGCAAAATCCTGGTGACAGATTCCCCTTAACATAAACTTTTTTACTGTTGAGATATTGAAATAATTTTTCCTTCTTTTTTCGTGATACTTAGGGCTACATTTTTACGTCATTTTCACACTTTTTTTTTTCATTTCTTTGACAATCTTGGGCAATACCGGTAAGAAAATAAATGAAATACTTGTTTGGTTTTCGCATTTTTAAATTTCTTTTTAGGACCAAAAATGACCACTGAAATACATTTAAAATGATGTTCTTCTTTCTGTTACAATAATGATATCAAAAACTTTTTTTACCTATGGGGCGGGGCTTATAACAGCAAGTTGGATCAACAGTGGCTAAAATTCTTGTTTTTCCTGCTATTTTTTCGATGTATTTTACATATTGTGCTTTGCAAAAGGCCATAAAAGATTTTTGGGAACATTTCAAATTTTTATTATTTCATTTACCCTGTAACTGAGGCTGGTACTGGTATATCAGCCCCAGTTACAGTGGAAATGTAGCCTCCTGGTTGCAAAACAGAGCAGACTGGGCATCTTAGGATCCAGCAACTCCTGCTCCCTCCCTAGACCCAGCGATCCAGAAGAAGCTCTTCCGATCACTGTAAATACAATGCTTAAAAAGTGCTTTGTATGCAGTAATCAGGAAGGCAGAGACTGTAATAAACCGTATCTGCCTTCTCTATGGTGAACTTGGCTGAGTTTGACAGCCGGCTCCCTGCATCTACATTATTGTGTTCAGTTGCTTTCTTATGCAGTGAGATGTTTTAGAACGTTACTGCAGAGTAGAACATAGACCTCCCATAGACAGACGTAAGTAGTTAAAGAGTCATCAAAATCCATTCCTGTATCTAACTTTAGAAAACAATATTTAGGTGTAATTGAAGTTACAGGCTTAAAGGGAACCAGTCACCCGGTTTGTCCCATAAGAGAGAAGACCATTTTTTTTCAGCCCTGATAAACAGCATTCTAATATGCTGTATATATGCCGACAATCTGGCTTACAAGACAAGAAAAAGACCTTTCATAATACTCAACTATGTGGCGGTCCAGTCTGATGAGCGTCGCTGTCTTGAACCGGCGCCTCCTCTCTTCTTGCGATTCTGTCCTCCTTCTTGCTTCATGTGGATCGCGCCCACTAAAGGATAATTTGTTGGGCCATGACTCTTGCACAATAATAAGCGCCATAATGGTCGAGCAGAAGACAATTCCATTTGGAGAGGACTTTAGAGCCAGTATCTTGCCACTTTAAACTATTCTAAGATGGTAAATTCTAAGCTGTTGATATATCCTCCACGTTAAATGAATGCAAAAATTATGTTATTAAAAGTCCATGTATACATGTTCTAAAAACATAAGATGGTGTGCCCTCAGAATAGTGGGTCCATCCAAATCATCAGTGGACCCATCCAAGTCATTGCCCTCGTCAATGTCCCCAGTCTCATGGATTTTTAAACCAATTAGGATGTGACCATGGAAAATTGGATCCATATAATAAAACGAGTTCTTAAACCTTTATTTTTAAGAATATTCTCAACATAAATTATTTTTTGAGTTTTTTTACAGTTTCACATCTATAGCGTCATCTAATGGCAAAAACAGACCAGAGCTACGTCACAAAGTAAACTGATGTTGTTTTCTTATAAATTGTTCACCGGCTTTAGCATATTTTCCTCTTAAATCATTTTTATAGAAAAAACCCATAGAAAACACCTTCTAACTTTACCTTGAAAATCTGTTTTCGCTCATGAAATTTATTTTATAGTTGTGCAAAAAAAAAAAAAGTCCTTATCTGAAGCCTAAAAAAAAGTACAACACCCGAAGCTGGCAGCTCTTGGGTACCGCGCTGAACATAACCGTGTGGCTTGTGCCAGTTTATGGAATGTTACGTTCTCACAAGACTCGATGTTTAGACTCGGCGCGTAACTCTATCCTGTAACTGTTAATAAACCAGTTCTGTGCCAAGTGTAAATATATTCAATGTGTCAAAACCGATCACGCTCCACTGCTTGTAAGGTGGCAAATAATGATAAAATGGTGCCACGGAAACTACGTTGAAGCGGATTGGACATGACTTTGGTTATTGCGTGTGTTAAAGTATGCTACCTTGTAATGTTTCTGCTTAACAATATGTGCTTCATAACGCTGCACGTTTAAAAAGTCAGGAGAGACATTTAGCATCCATACTTATTTTAAAGGGAATCTGTCAGCAAGTTTTGGCTATGTAATCTATCAGCAGAATGATGTAGAGGCGGAGGTCCGGATTCCAGCAATGTTTCATTTAGTTTACTGGGTTCAGCAGTTCTGATAAAATCACAGCTTTCCCTGCTGCACATCTAGCAGAGCTCGGAACACTGAGCTGTGTGTAACCCCTCCCACACCACTGATTGGCTGCTTTCTGCGCTGTATCAGTGCTACAGGTGTGGTTGGACTAGGAGGTATGAGACACCTAGTCCTGTAGTGATAATCTTTGCTGATAAAATACTGATTTTATTGAAACAGAAAAATACAGCCTAGTAAGTTATACATCGCTAGAATCAGGGTCTCGACACCTACATAATGCTGCTCTCATGTTGCATTCCAAAAACTTCCCTTTAAATATCAGGCCTCTTTTTATAAAAAGATGTCGTGTGTGTACAAGAGGAATAACACTCATATGACTTGAATCCTGCATTTGTCTCTAATTTTCACATGTACAGGCTCCATCTCTAATTTTCAATTGTTTCTGAGCTGGTGGGTGAAGACTAGCTGCTATTTTGTCTCCTATACACAGCAGTCAAGAGGGATTCCTGCTGCCCTTGTCTCTATGAAGCAATGCCAATGTAGTGCCAGGTCACCTTTCTCAGGGTATATTTATAGGACCTTATGTAACTAGCGTACAGTATGCCAAAAAAGTGTCTTTTGGGGTTGGACAGCATTGCTTTTTTCCCCTTTCTATACTGCATCATAGGGTATGGGTGACTCTAGGATAAAAGGAATTTTTTTAAGCATAGACTGTCAATGTAAGACCCTACAAAAACCCCTTTGATTGGAGACATGTCCTTCTTTGGTAAGATTTGAAGACCAAACTCATCCATTCAAATGAATGAGGCTTGTTGCATCCTTGTGCTGTCCTTTGTTTTGTTACCGGATAACACACCGATGGTAAAAACGGACACATAGCCCAAAAATGGATGAAAATTGGATCCTGCACACTGAATTTTTTAGGATAAATAAAGACCAGATGTCATGCCAAAAATAAGTGTCAACTCATCTTGCAAAAAACAGGACCTTATAAATCATGCAAAAATAAAATCTAAAATATGTGGTTCTCTGAATCTGGTGACATGAAAACAAAAGATTGTTTTAGTGTTTTCATTGTGCGAAAATCGCGAAACAAAAAGTAAAACCTAAAAAAAATACACATTTTGTATTGTCATTACACTAACCAAAAGAATAAAGTAAATGAGTCATGTTAAAAAAAAAACTCCAAAAACTACTTTGTTAAAATCTCACCTATCTTTCAAAAATATTCATAAAAGTTTAGTAATACATTTGGGGGAAATTAATCAAGGCTGGCATTTTGTACTCCATTCTTGATGAAGGCGACACCAGAAGTCAATAAAATAGCTATCTGCAAATCAACAATGGAGTCACTGAACAAGGTCTTCAAATCGAGGAACATTTCACTGGCGACGAAGAGTCGGCTTGTACATAATTTGGTCGCCTTTGAAATGTGGTGGTGAAGAAGGATGTTATCAATGCCATGGTTTGTAAGAACAACAACATCAAGTTTGGAACAAATCAAGCCCAACATGTCACTCAAAGCAAGGATCACCAAGCTACAACTTGCCTACTTTGGACACATCACATGAAGAGAGCAATTACTGGAGAAGGACATCATCGTTGGAAGAATAGAAGGAACAAGGTGAAGAAGACCAGCAACTCAGTGGCTTGATACAATCAAGATAACGGCGGAGAAGACCCTGGTGGACCTTTCTAGGCTTTTGCACAAGACTTCCTACAGATCATTTATTAAATCTGTAGGCCGTTAAATAATAATCTTGATAAAGAGTCCACTGGAGTAAAATGCACCAAATTCATAGACTGGAGTACGTTTCTACTATAATTTACACCATAAAAATAAATCTGTCGGGCCTCGCTAGGTCTGACCCTTTCCTCCCATTTTCAAAAAGTTAGCAGAGCTTGAGTGAAACATCAAAATTTGCAACTTTTCTTTCAATCCAAATTTTCCTGAAAGTCTAAGCCACTCAATGACCAGGGTAAGGACTCAATCTGGCTTAACTTCACTGACATAATCGGCTATGAAACGCAAATTTTACATTCCTATGATGATCTGAAAGCAAAGATCTCTCTCCATTCTCTTTGATTGTTCCATTACCATTATTCCACGGTCTACAGGCCTCCTCCATCGAGAGACTGTGCAAGAATAGTTTAACAAGAGGTTTAATATCTATTAGTTACAATATTCTACAGACTTCGATTCCCTAATGAGACAATCTTATATGCTCAAACGGGAGGAATATCTGGGTAAAAGACCAACCGTGGTAGAGGGGAGAAATGTTTAGACCAGAGCAACTAAGACTGCATCTTGTATTTCATAGAAAGAAAATCAGTACAAAATTCTTCATCTCTGGTACCATATGCACAAGAGAAAAAGGGCGCACTAATCAATGCTTATTTACAAATAGGGTTCATAACCTGATCTGAAAATTAAGCATTGAAGGAAGGAAGAGAAAAGACCAGACCAATAATGGTATGCACAGCCATATATATGAAAATAGAAAACACCTTTATTTCATAGTGGACAAAATAAGTTTAAAAACATTTAAAATTATAAAGAGTAACTAACCCACCAAACCCAGACTCAATGGTCTGAATAAGCCCATACAGTGAATAAATAATGATCAATTCACAATGGAAATAAATAACATGCATGTTAGACCATATAATGCGTTCATAGCTATTCGGACAGATATAACCCTATAACTATAACTACCCCTGATGAAGCCGCTCCTGTAGCGGCGATACGTTTGGGGTTCCTTTACCTGGCTCTTTGGAGGTCTTTTTGCCTTTATTCACGTCATGTCGACCTACTCCTGGTGACTATATGTTGATTGTATTCAGCACCTTTCTCCTGGCTTATTTTAGCCATTTTCTGGCAATATTTTGTATTCCACTCTGATATTTTCCATCATAGGCACATATGCCTTTGGGATTGTGTAGAATCTTTCAATTAATGGGTTAACTGCTTGCATGGTTCTATCATTTTGTATTTATTACTCTACTCTGGCATTCCCATTTTAGGTATTTGTAGGATTGTATAGGTGCTTTGAGTCATCTGGCTAATCGTCTGCATTGTTATATTTTTTATATCTATCCGAATAGCTATGGACGCGTTATATGGTCTAACATGCATGTTATTTATTTCCATTGTGAATTGATCAATAAAAGGAAAACTGGATGTTCCACATTATTAAGCAGGCCAGAGTTTTCAAGTAACATGGGAAAGAAAAGCATCAAATAGTGCAATGTCTTGGTCAAGGGATAAAAAACATTAGATATTTCCTGAAAACTTAAGCGTGATCATCGTACTGTTAAGAGATTTGTGGCTGATTCTGAGCACAGACGTGTTCGTGCTGATAAAGGCAGAATGAGGAAGGTTTCTGCCAGGCAAGTTCATCAGATTAAGAGAGCAGCTGCTTCAAAGCCATTACAAACCAGCAAATAGATATTTGAAGCTGCTGGTACCTCTGGAGTCCCTAGAACCTCAAGGTGTAGGATCCTTCGAAGGCTTGCTGTGGTGCATAAACCTACGATTCGTCCACCCCTAAACAGTGCTCACAAGCAGAAACGGTTGCAGTGGGCCCAGACATACATGAAGACTAATTTTCAAACAGTCTTGTTTACTGATGAGTGTTGAGCAACCCTGGATGGTCCAGATGGATGGAGTAGTGGATGGTTGGTGGATGGCCACCATGTCCCAACAAGGCTGCGACGTCAGCAAGGAGGTGGAGGAGTGATGTTTTGGGCCGGAATCATGGGGAAACAGCTGGTAGGGCCCTTTAAGGTTCCTGAAGGTGTGAAAATGACCTCTGCAAAGTATATAGAGTTTCTGACTGACAACTTTCTTCCATGGTATAAAAAGCAGAAACGTGCCTTCAGGAGCAAAATCATCTTCATGAAGGACAATGCTCCATCTCATGCTGCAAAGAATACCTCTGAGTCATTGGCTGCTATGGGCATAGAAGGAGATAAACTCATGGTGTGGCCAGCATCTTCCCCTGACCTCAACCCTATAGAGAACCTTTGGAGTATCATCAAGCAAAAGATCTATGAGGGTGGGAGGTAGTTCACTTCAAAACAGCAGCTCTGGGAGGCTTCATGCAAAGAAATACAAGAAGAAACTCTCCAAAAACTCACAAGTTCAATGGATGAAAGAATTGTGAAGATGACATCAAAGAAGGGTTCCTATGTTAACATGCAACCTGGCCTGTTAGGATGTTTTGGAGTTAAATATCTTTTTTGTTCAGTGAATGTGACCTCCTAATGCTGCAAATTCCACAAATGAGCATTTTCAGTTCTTTAAAACAGATCAAATGTTTAGAAATCTAACGTAATGACTTTTATTAGACTGACTGTCATTTGCACCGACCACTTAGGAAAATCAGAGAAAAATATAATTTGCATAATAATTTGGAACATAGTGTATATGACCTCTATGAGATGGATATTAATAGGTCATAACATTGTATATCATATTCCCCCTTTCCTTTTGTCCATGTGTTTGTTCGTGAGCTTTTACTCTTTATATACTTGAAAATGTTTAACTGAATGTTAAATTATTATACAATGGGATTAGTTGAAAAGATATAAATGATAGTGAAAAATTTAAAATAGCAAAATAATTGTAATTTTTTTCCTGTATAAAATGAAAAATTTATTTAAATAAAATTACAATTTAAAAAAAGAAAAATTGCAATTTTTCTTTGACAATTTTCATGATGAGTTTCCCCAACGATGCCATAAAAAAGAATCTCACCAGGTAAATAAAACACGCCTTCATAAGGCTTTCTTGAAAAAAAAAAAATGTGGAGATGAGAAAGTTAAAATAATTGCTTATCCCAAAATACGCTGGTACTTTACCAGCAGTTGTTTCCTAAAGATGAAGCTCAGAGACTCCCCCTGGTAAATTGGAAGCAACTGGATCCGGCGCATTGTCTTAAATCCATGTTTTATCATTTTGTTGGAGGCCACACCGTATCTTCCTTAGAACGTCAGCAGACAGGACTGGCAGCTTTAGCCTCGAGGTATTCTGTGATTAACTTGGCCGCTTCCACAGGTTTTTTGTTTTTTTTTCTACCTTTGGCAGTCAGATCTGTCAATAAAATTCTCATTACTTCTGCTTGTTAATAAAACAAATATTATCAAAGCAACCGCAGGTCAAAGAGCGAACGAAGACATTACCCATTGATTTATCTCAAAAAGACACATTTATTCCAAACAAACTGCAGTTTATTGGATCCCGCTTGAGTAAAACTAAATGTGCGCAGAACGATGTTTATGTGACTGATCCAACGCAAATCAGATGTAGTCTCCTGTCCTCTCTTCCCAACTTCTTCCTTAAAGTTTCTGAAAGATATTACATACAAGTGAATAGTGACTTCTGTTTTTTCTCGTGTATATAGTGCCAAGCTTGGGAATGAGATATATCGTAGAGTAACTAAAATACCATTGCTAATTTGACTGATTGTAGGATTTCCTGTGCAGTATTTTCATGGAGAGGCAGTACATTGTATAGCAGAGTCAAGATGAATCAGCCGCACTCAGTCAAGGTGAATAATTTAATTCATGTGAAAATTACACCGCAATACAAATTATGATTGTTTTGTGAAGAACGAAAAAAGTCGAGTAGTGACGTTCCGACCCCGTCCGGGTCTTTTTCAAATATCGCTAAAAGATAAATGAGGACATAAATCAGGGTTATTCTACAAAGTTCATAAAATATACAAACATAAATAAATATAATTACATAAACCCATATTTATGAAACAAGAATGATGCATAAATGCATAAACAAATGCTGGCAAACAAAATACGTGTATAAATTGGTAAGAGGCATTAATCATAATGGAGTCTACAAGAATCCGTTGGTCAAAGTATATACTTGACAATAAGAGAAAAAATAAGAGATTAAAAGGGGGTAAGGGGGAAAAGATAACGAGCTTGCAGGTAAAGTCTATTATGAAGAATTAATCCCAAAAGGAGGGACAAAAAATTGAAGCATAAAATTTTTTTTATTTGTACAAAGTTCAAGGATTAGGTAGGCGTAGAGCCATGGGTTTTATAGGTGGAGATAAATCGAGTGTCTATCAAAATGTGAATTAGACATTTTAAGTATTGTATAGCAGACACAAACTTGGCTGAGCAAGAGGTTTCTAATAACCGGAACTCACACAAACTGCAAAAAAATGAACATTAAAGTCGGCTAAACCCCACAATTTTGGCAGAACTGGACAAGCATCTGATGTGTATAGGGTCTTCCCCACTTTTCCCGACAGATAACGTATGGGGAGAGAAGGATTGGGCATGTTACATGTAAATCTCCAGTGCTTTTACTCTACTTGGAGACTATCTGCAAGCAGCTACTTACTTTTTCTCCATTAGAAAAACATGGACTCTTGGCTGAACTATATATTCACGGTTATGGAGAGATCAGGAGAGAGAGCCATCACTCAGTAGTTATTTGCGGAGTATGGGCACTTTTAGTGTTTGAAACAGAATTAATCAAATATATATAATACTATAATTGCAGTCAGAAAAGTAAAGTTTAAGCTTTACATTTGTTGCCCCGATTAGGACAATCCCATACCGAAATACCCTACTAGGATATAGTCATGTCATAGAGATGAGAAGGGTAGAGATGTGTCCAGCCTGGCTCATCATGCCAACATTTTCTCACTCCTCACTAGCTGACCAGATAGGCTATAACCCATTTTTGAAACACCATTATGGTGGCCAAATGGCCACTATGCAGAATAGAATTGCCGCCATGGAGATGACTCTTGCTCAGATTCTGCCTTCACTACGCAAACTTCTCCATTCTCATTTGCCGCATTGGCTGAACCCCAAATGAACAGTCTGGAAACTTGGATTGAGAGGAAGATTTACCTGACTCTACTTCTACTCAATGGCTACCAAGGGTTCCTGCGCAATTATTTTCCCATAATCACCGTTGACCAGCATCATCCATCCTTCTAATTGATGCATTTCTTACCCCTAGACCCCAAAATGTCAACTCCATTTGACCCAAGATATCAGTTACTTTTAAAGAAAATTCTACAAGATGAACTCCCAGTTGTATGTTCATCTTCCAACTCTATCTCTTTCCAGGTTTGATAGGACACATCCTGTTTAGATATTTTTTCAAGTATCTCCTTTACAAGCTGTCGGTATTATTTGAATCTCTCCCTCGATGACTGAGATTCTTGATACCGGTATCTGGCTGGACTAATGCTGTAGTTATCTCTTGACTAGTTATCTTCTCTTTTTTTGCATCATGTATAAATTGGTTATTTTATTTTTTTTTAGAACTGATGCCCATATCGTAATTTGCTGCTCCGAGTTGGAGAGCAGAGCCAAGGCATTACACGTAAAGCTCCATCCAGCAACCCCTTCCTTAACAAATCATCTAACTCCTGGAACTCAACATTTTTGATGTTGTGGACCACAAATCTCCCCTTGCGTTAGATTGAGAGCACTCTCTCCTCTCGTCACTGAAGAGCATAGGTTCTGCCATGCAAGGCCCTGTAGCTATGAAGCTCTGTGGACATGGTAGCTAGGACTTTCCCAGTGCTGTGACTTGGCACCAGCCAAAGGGGAAAACAAAATGGCACTCATAGAGAAATGCAGAAAAGACTAGAGTACAAGGTGTGTGCAGGAAACCAATTATGCTAGACGTCAGGCTTTCGCCACAGCCGAGAATGTAGAAAAATAAATGTCTGTAAATATTAAAAAAAATTATTTATCTTATGGCTTTCTTCTGAAATCACATATCAACTAGCAATGAACAACGATAGTCTAATTCAAGAGATTAACAAATTGATTCAATGAAAATCGAATCCATATACAATTTTTAGAAATTTGCTGAAGCTGGCAAATTTCAAGAATATGTAATTTACTTTGCGTGAATCACCCAAAATGGTAATTTTACACATTTTAGAAGATTGAAATAAGTATAATAAAGACAAGAAGGGGAATGGCTAGCCTGGGAATGGAATTTTATTCAATTTATATTAAAAAGTCATAAGCCCCACTATTTGGCCAGCATCTCACTAACAGACAGCTAAGACATAACTTTTATTTATGCAGTTAAACATTGTGTAGTTATGAGATACTATAAAAATAAAATTCAAAGACTAGGTTCCTTCGTCATTAATATGATATGTGGACAATATTCTGAATTATTGACCTGGTATTAAGTGCCTAAACAGTAGGGCAAGATTAAAACTAGAGCACAAATATTCAACATTTTTCACCATGGTAGAGGCCTCTTCAAGGGATGTAACATGTGACTGAAAAGTTAAATCACACGTTGGCCAATCATTGGGGCTCGTACCCTTGTAGTAATTTTAGATGATAGCACCAGCCAATGAAGGATCACGTAACATTAGGCAAGGTCAGTAAAGCTAATCTTCAGCCTTATTCCTGCAGCTACCACATCACATGTTAAAGCATAACCAATTAGGAGAGACTGTCGTAGTCAGTAAAAAAGCAGAGGGAGGATATTCAGCAGCAATTTTGTGATAAGTCTGGATAGTGAGGACATTGGAGCTCAAAGTTTAGTCATAGAGATATGGAGCAAAAATCATGAAACACCAAAGAAACTGTACAAATAGTATGTGTGACAGCTCATCAGTGAAAATTAGTGTGTGAAGAAAAGAAATAATACAGATTTAATTAATAGGGAGAGAAAAAATAAGAGTGTCACTATGTTAGTGAGGCAGGACCAGGGAGGGACACACAGCTGGAAGCTGTTGCCTGCTTCATCAGTGTGGTTATAGTATTGCAGCAATTCCTTCACACTTACGTTTCTTTTCAGGACAAATGGAGACTTTGGAGAAAGTTAACTTTGAATCTGAATCGAATTTTTGGGCAAAACCTCAGAAACCTGGAAAATTCAA
>VIAB01004461.1:100006-116974 GCA_009801035.1 Oophaga pumilio | reverse complement strand
ATTGAAATAGTTAATTTATTTGATATTCTGATTTTGTGAGAAGCACCTGTACATGCGCTGAACCAAGCCTGCATGTTAATGGGACAAATCTAGAAGAATCTTGTTGGCTGAGTAAACCAAGTACAGTTCACAGCTGTCTAGGGAAATGGAGAAGATGTGTATGAAAGGGTTTTTCCATTTTTCATGTACAAAGTTTGGACAGTTAATATTTTACCCTCAGGTTTGAAACTACCATTGACTAATCAGAGAGACAATTGGTGACCCCTTTTTTTTCTGGGCATCAGTCAAGGTATAAGCTTTTGGACCACTACTGATGACATTTTCTGAATAGAATAGATGGAGTAAAAAGTTGAATTGCAGCATGTCCAATCATTTTGTTTCTATGTGAGGTAAAGGGTCTTGGCAATATTATTTCTATTTGTCCTGATAAATAAATTATGCATGTTCAGACGGCCATTGAAAAATCGAACCTGTCCTGTAGAATGTAAGTCCGCAAGGACAGGGTCCTCTCCCCTCTGTACCAGTCTGTCATTGTAAATTTGGTTACTGTAACAATATCTATAACTTTGTATGTAACCCCTTCTCATGTACAGCACCATGGAATTAATGGCGCTATATAAATTAATAATAATAGTTTACAAAGTGCGGTTAGTGTGGAAAGCGATCGTATACAGGGGGGGACCTGAGAAGGAGCATGGACTAAAGTTTTTGAGGAAAATCATTCATGGGCACTAGGACATTGTCTATGATTTGTCTATGTGTTGTCTGTAAGGCACATGGACGGCACACTGGAAATACAATGCTCTAAACCCGACCTAAGCCACGGCAGACAGACATGCATGCATGTTTGTGGTCCGGTCGGGAGAAAGTGCGGTCTTCCAAACAAATGATCCCGTGTTCAGCTGCCTTTGGATAAGTGCGCATTTAGGCTGAGGCTTTATTTAAAATTGCAGAAACCTAGAGGGGCAAGTGTCAGCAAGTAGCACACAGGCCAGGAATTGCTCATCTATACACAAAGGAAACTAAATATCCACTTTTACAGTTGCTTACTTTTTACTCCATAAGCTATATATATAAGGTTCACATTTCATTTAGGCAGTCCGTTAACGCTGTCATTGACCCCCATTGTCGGGCGCATCGCAACGTATGCTGTAAATCGGCATGCGTTCGCGATGTGCCGTCATTCAGTGACGGAGCCTCGGACGCGGGCTGCAGCGTCTGGGCTCCGTCACCGCTAGCATCTGTGCTAGCACACTGCGCTAGCGGGTATAGCATACTCGGCGCAGAGTCTTCCCTTGGGCATGTAAGGACAAACCTTAGCGCCTGTAGTGAGCTTGTTGGCATTTGATGGGGCCGGATTAGCGAGCTCCCACAAGGCGCCGAGATTGGTCCATACACGCCCATTGGACCGCTTGGTGTCGAATACCACACAAAATGGCAATGAATAAAGATGATGTCAAGATGCTGGGGAGTGCATGGAATAGATAGTTAGGAGCGACATAACGTGCTGGCAGCAGTTTAGTAACTGTAACCAGATGACCGGTTCCTTTTAAGACCATATACAACTATAAACGACGTATCTGCATTTGGGGCTCTCTAAAGGAGGCTAGATATTTACTTTGGCTCATATTGGTGGATTCAGTCAAGTGGAGAATTTTGGTATCAAAGGTCTTATACTTTGCCAAATCATGTCCATCTGTCAAGACTTACTACATGAAAAGCATGTTTGCCTATTTTGAATATTTGGTTGAGATCTGAATGAGCCCATAAACATTCAATAGCTGCTAACACAATAGGAGACTGTTGAAACTCAACCTGACGGAATTCTGAGAGTCACGAGGCCTCTATAGACATGATAGATGGTTCTGGCAAAATCATTGGGTTTTGATTACTTTTACTTGTGGGGGGAGGGGAGGCATTTATATTATCAGTTTAACCGTTAGGCAGTGAGGTTTGGGGGGGGTAAAAAGGATAAGGTTTGCCAAAAAAGATGAATAAGGGCAGCTGGCCCATGGTGAGGGATGGTTAGAACTTCTTATTCGGAAAGTGTAAAGGAGCCATAGACTTTCTGAAATATTATGGTTGTTAGCTTTTTCTTGACCGTATAAAAATTCAACATTTCCATGCTAGTTTATCTCCAGACGTGGACAATTATTTTCTTTGTCACTAGAAAGTAAAAGGGTGAGCTTACTCTCAAGGTCTTCCAGGCATTACATTGAAGTCCCACAATTTCAACTCTTGCTCTCGCCATAGAGCCATGTTTAGCCGCACTTTGATGTGTATGATGGAGTTGTGAAAGATGGCTTTTGGCCAGAAGGTAACTCCTGCGACGGCTGTAAGGTGTATGGGCATGTTTACTCTGGGTGTCTCCCTGGTAGACTCCGATGCACAGCTGGCAGGGTCTGGGTCAGGCTTATCAGGTGTGGTACGTGTTACCGGTATCAGGACATCAGTTCACATGTTTTAAATTTCACTTCATTGAAATCCCAACTCACGGCGTTAGGAGGACTTTCCGCAACGTTACCTATTCAGTGGCAGAGGTCATACAAGGCGAATGATTTCCAAGGCAAGCCCTTTAATACGTTTCAGAAAAAATGTTTCTCTTGTCCCTTTTTTACAGTTGTAGTTGTTGCTTGAGAAATCCGACCCACTACTTCATCATGATCTCTTACTACCGATTAAAATTCTTAAAGCGGTCATGCTCTTGCATATGTCGATACTAGCAAGCGTTCTTACCACGTTCCTACATCGCTCCTTTAAAGAAACCGGCGCACACAATTCATATGCATGAAACGTTACAAGCCGGTTCCATTTTAGACTTTGGTTCATTTTAGGTCATCCCGACTTGCTTGTTCAGTTTCATATTGATAAAAGGCTGGAGTATATGTAGCCGATCTTCCGGAGAATATTCATTTACGGTATGTGGAAAGCGTGCCAGCGAACACATGGCCACAAGTCTAAATTTTTGGCTTTCTGGAGAAGATGGTGCTTCTTGTCTAACACACCCAGAACATCCTTTTGCAGAGGGGTTTCCTGTTTTTTATTCTCGTTTTCTTAATGTATGGTTAACGCTGTAAACGCCATGCTGTCAGAATTGGCAGTTCACAGGTTACATACTTCCGCAGTTTAAAGAGCTTGCTCTGCCTGAGAGTTTAAGGCTTGGTCGCGCCACCCACAAAAGTTAACTCTTTTAGTAGCGAATTGGCGTCGCCTGCTTCCAGGGGAATGTTATAGTGAGGATAGCCTCATTTTTGTCCAGAAAAAAACTTTGAGAAAGAACACATTACTGTGTTCGAAACGCGTAGCATTGCTATACTATTCATGTGAACTGTTTTTACATAATTCCTTTTAAATAAATAAATTTTTGGATTATATAGAAGCTGGAGAAAAATTTTTTTCCTCTTCATAGCCTCATTTCTACCTTCTAGTCCGGTCTATTAACTCCTTCGTATCGCTTTTGTCATACTGTTAAATCCTATAAAAGTAAAATGATTCATCTCGCTGCTTTAGTTGGAGTAAGTGTAGTAGATGGAAGTGGTGCATGAGTAGCATTTTGGTAAAATTGTCAAGGTGCGGTGATGGCTATGGATGGGCTATGCCCATAGATATAGCGTGTGCCATGTACATATCCGCGTAGTGTTGCACCATGGCATTACTAAAGAAGGCAAATGCTATACCGGCAATCACTTGTGTAAATGCAAAACCTATGGTATGAAAAAGGATAACCTTGGCGTTAAAGGCACAACATATTCTACACGTACGCGAACAAGAGCCCTAACTGATGTGTAGCTAAAAACCCCATTTGACAGCTCAGTCATTCATTCCTTGTAGTCCAGTCCGCAGATTCCAGCAGCCTCGAATTGCTGGGAGAGAAACCACATGGTCTGCTCACCCTGTTAAGATCTGGTAAAAAAAAAAAAATCCAGCATTACAGCACCCAGCCCCCACCCACTCCCCACCCTCTATGTGCCTTGGTCTCCCTACTACTGCAAGTGAGAAGGGAGGGAGCATGTCACATATCATGTGTTGGGGGTAGGAGAGGTACTAAGAACTCTGTCTTATGATAATGATCCCAGCGTCTGGCAGAAGAGAGGGAGGGAGTTCATAAAAAAAAAAAAGCCAATGCACCAGTGTCTTTATAGGAGCAGACCTAAAATGGCTGCTGGTAATCAACCGTGTTTTCAATTCTGACGCCAGATCCTTTAAAACAAAAGGTTATTGTTTTGTTCGTCCTCGTTCACATTTGCCAAGGACGCCTAGAGATCGTGGTTTGGGTTAGCCGGCTAAACCTATCATTTATATAACATTGCAGCCGGCATCCAGCCAAGGATCCCTTCTCCCAGACGCAATGTGTGAGGGGTAGGACATCTCGCCCGTGATACCACAACGTGCCTGGACCTTACTTTACATCTTTTTTTAATTTAATTTTTTTTTTCTTTACAGGTTGTAGATCAGGATAGCGCCAAAATTCCACCGAATGGGCAAGTGCCGACTGTGACCGTAAGTAAAGTTTAACCCCTTCATTCACATCTTGCATGTTCACGTTTCAGAATGTCTAACGACAAACTGATCCTAAAGGTTGTAAAGATCTATTGTTAAGAATATATAATGTGTACAGTGCTTTGGCAGTAAAGGAGAAGGAGGGGGGTGTCATTATCTTTTGCTTTTAATGTTTCATTTCTCACGGCGTGCATATTGGGGCTTATTTTGTGTTTGTAGAAGGGTTTTAAACTCGTTGACGAAAAAGGGAAGTGCGTGTTGTGTCTGTGCCAAGTAGGCTGGAATGTGTCCCTTTAACTGTGGCGTGACGTTTGGTGTCTATCGTGAACACGTGTTGTGCGAGTGGTCCGTATCCGCTTATGCAAATTTTTTTAATAAAATGGTAAAACGGCGACTCTGGGGTTTTCCCTGTTCGGGGGGAAAAAAAACTGCCTGTAAAGTGTCACGGGTGGGTTTCTGCTTTATCAGATTATCGTCTCATGGAATATGCGATGTTGACTCGGCATTGTGCATGCTATCGCTGATCGCGCCTGCTCACGTTTGCAGAATTGGTGGGTTTACCCCTCTATGTTTGCATTACACGTGGAGCTCCACTCGCAAACAGAGCTGGACAAGTAGCGCCACGTAGAAACCCATTAATCTCTATGATTTTACTCTATTGTTTGTTCACGCATACCGCTCATTACTTCATCTCGTCTTTACCTCGCAGCACCCCTGTACGGACTACACACCAGTTACTTTCCTGTACTATACTTTTATGACTCCGATCTGATGCCGGTATTCAATACTGGGCACAGTAATGGCAGAAACCCAGCACCGTATGAATATATGACCAACCCAAGAGCGTTGACTGGACCGTAAATCTATGCGGGTTGTAACCGCGTATGTCACGTTGATATCGGGGAGTCTGTTTTTGCTTCCAGCTGTGAGTAGTTGTGGTTAATATGTAGTGTATATATAGTACAGGAAGAGCAAAGCGTAAAAAAGGCACATGTATGAAACGGACGCCAAGGCAAACCTTCCTTCAGATCGTAGCAAGACTACAGGACTACAGTCGCTCATGGCTTGCTTCGTGGCACATATAACTGCTAGGGATTAAATACCCTGCCTACATGCGTAAGGGGTTAATGCCTTCAACAGGTGGCACCAGAAATAGGCCGAGCATTTAAAATTAGCTGTAGCGCTTACCTGTTTGCTGCTTTTCCGTTCCGTACGGAAACCACGGGCCTCATCTTCTTTCTAGGAAACCTCTCCTCACCGCCCCTCTTCTGGCAGGCACATCTCGCTTTCCTCGTCTCTGGCGGAGTCACAGATCCCTAAGTCACGTGTCTCTTTAGTTTACAAACATTGCATCCCTCACACGTCACATCGGAGGAGAACACGCAGTTCCCGCTTGGACACATTTACTGTAGGAACAAAACTGCCACCGCCTGCAGAATGAGCTCCACCGCTTACGAAAAGATAATAGATGAGAAAAAGTTGTGTGCTGCAGCGTACACGGCGTGATGCAACGTACCGGTATAATCAATAGTGCTCTCCGCAAGTCAGGGGAGCCACGCGCCAACATTTAGGCTCCTATCTTGCCTTCGTGCCGTACAGGATGGAAATGACAATGTTAATACAATTTCTTACGTTGCTCTACTAAAACTTCGCCTTGGTCTCATTTATATATTTTTGACTTTAACCATTTAAGGTCAGAAATTGCAGGAAGGGACAAATACCACAATTTCCTGTAAGTGCCAAATTGTATAAATCGAATGCATCGTTGTTTCGTTAGCGTATCATTGTGTAGTTTCTACTGTATAGGAAAACTGTAGAACAATCTTGCTTTGCTTTTCCTTTATTACTCAATCCAACTTTATAAATGGAATATTAGGAACCAATATTGAACTGGGTTCCTTGGGCCCACTCTGTGACCGTACAGAACATGTGCACACCTCTGATAAATTATCACTAAAGTCGATTTAGATATTCATGAATTGTCCCACAAAGAATTGGCTCTAATGGCAACTGGCTCTAAGTTCTGCTCCAACTGGGGTTGTCTTCTGACTTTGCAGGATCGTTATACTTGGTCTCAATGTCGGCCTCGCCTATTCACTTCCTCCACTAGGAAGGTGCAGCAGTTGTTGTGTCTCTAGGGCTGGGAAAACAGAGCAACTGTCTCCCTGCTGATTACTGTCTATAGCACAGGACGAGTCTGAACAGCACCAAGGTGTCTACACCTTCATGCCGATGCCTAATGGCAAGTAATGAGCCATTTGACCCCACCTTTGAGCTGCAAGAATAGATGCGAAATGTCAGGTAATTGTGCTCCGTCTTCTGCTGCCGAGTATTAATCTCTGAAAGGGACAGTTATAGAAAAGGTCACGCCATATTCGGACATTTATTGTATTGACTTCTTTAAAAAAAAGCAAAAAACAAACATAATCCTGAAAAATCTGTTTTATTTTTCCCCAATTCACTGGTAGTGTTCTTACCCCTTGAATGCAGTTATATTTTTGACCTCTTTTAAAATTGTAGCTGTAAGATGCTCCAGTATCTTACATTTATTCTTCATACACTCCTCCACCGTTGAAATTGCAATGCCAAGAAGAAAAAGTCATGGCATCGCGGAAATCCCAGGATGGATAGAATTGTTAATGAGATCCAAGCGATGAGAAAATTGTATCACAATTTTCAAATGAGTGTCACATTCAGAAATCCCTGCACTTGCACATATTGGCTGCAATCAATGAGGTTATTTAATGGATGTCTGAGGAATGGTCTGCCACGCTGAATGCACATGGACGTGCAAATCATCAAAACCTTCCTTTGGCTGCTTCCATTGCAATTGCCAACCAGTGATGTCCAAAATGTTTTCAATGGGAGACAAAGTTTGAAGACGCTGTAGACCATGGTAGCACATTTAGACCATGCAGGCTGCTCCGAGTAGCATGAGCAACATAAGGCCTTGTGTTATCATGTTGAAATATGGCTCCTTGGACACTTTCATGTTCCCACGTGAAGGCCTTTTCATTGTGTTGCCTGTGTGGACCAATCTACAACATTATGTCTAAGACATAAAACAGAACTCATCACTGAAGAGGATACACCTCTATTGCCATGTTGCTCTGATCCATGATGGCTTTTGAGAGTGGCAGCGTGTGATCAGTGGCAAACCTGTAGCTGGATGTCTGGCTCTTGTCTAATGTCATGCAAACGCCTTCTGATGGTTTGTTTAGACATTGTTTGACGCCTTTGGAATGGTAAGTGACATCTACTTTCACTTGCTGTACATAATGAATCACTACACGCCATTCTTTGAATCTGAAGGGACAACTTGGGCAACGCCATGAAAAGGACTTCATGAGGGAACATCACACCTGTCCTACTCCTGGGATAATCGTGTAGGGTAACAGTATATAGTACTCAGACCCCTCTAGTCTTCGCTCCAGGTACGTGAACAGCTCCGTGTTACTTTGATTTGCTTGTGGAACTGATGTTAAGCCAATTTCTCCAAAGTGACTCGAGACATTTTTCAACACAACACAAGGGCCGTATGTTGCTTGCGCTACTGTGAGCAGCCTGCATGGTCTAAATATGCTACCATGGCCTGCAGTTTCTCCGGACTTGTCTTCGATTGGACGCATCTGGGACATCATTAATTGGAAATTACAAAGGGACATATCAGCAACTGATCTTTATTAATGTGTCCATGTGCGTTCAGCATTGCAGAATATTCCTCAGAAATCCATTAAAGGGAATCTGTCACCCCATTTTTCGTACATAAGCTGCAGCCACCCCCATCAGGGGCTTATCTACAGCATTCTGTAATATGTAGATAACCCCCCGATGTAACCTGAAAGATAAGAAAAATGAGTTATATTATACTTACCCTGGGGGGGGAGAGGGCGGGCCAATGCAGTTCGGTTCGATGGGCGTTGTGGTCTGGGTCCAGCGCTTCTCATCTTCTAGCGATGATGTCCTCCTCCTTGCTTCTGTCGCACTCCTGCGCAGGCGTACTGATCTGCCCTGTTGAGGGCAGAGCAGAGTACTGCAGTGCGCAGGCGCCGAGAAAGGTCAGAGAGGCCCAGTGCCTGCGCACTGCAGTACTTTGCTCTGGCTTCAACAGGGCAAATAAAGTACGCCTGCGCAGGAGCGCGACAGAAGCAAGGAGGAGGACGTCATCACTAGAAGATGGGAGGCCTTGACCCAGATCACAACGCCCATTGGACCGGAACCCCGGGTGAGTATAATATAACTCGTTTTTCTTATCTTTCAGGTTACATCGGGGGCTTATCTACAGCATTACAGAATGCAGTAGATAAGCCCCTGATGGCGGTGGCTGCAGCTTTCATATGAAAAATGGGGTAACAGATTCCCTTCAATACACTTTTTGGCTGCTATTAATTAGGTTAAGTGCAGGGACTTTTTGCACGTGGCGCTCGATACTGAGAAAATTGAGAGGTTTTGAATTTTTTTTTCTAGTTTTGTATTAGTTATATACATATCCATGTGATTTCTGATAATTTCATGAGCTTTCATTGTCGTGGCTGATGTTGAGGAGTGTATATCCTAAACAAGAGGTTAAAATGGGATCTTCTCTGTTGGGAAGCTTGCCATTTTTCTACTGCTTACAAAAATTACTTAAAGGTAACCGGTCATGTCATTTTTTGCATCTAAACTGTCCCCAGTGCATTATTGATGCAATGTGCATGACTAACACGTTTTTTTTCATTAAAAACGGCGCTGTAATCATGTGCAAAAAACACTTTGTATAGTTAGATCGTACCTGCTCATTTAGTCATAGAGGTGTACTTCATTTCATTCAGGCGCAGTTGTCTCCGCTCACGCAATTTGAATGATGTTCCCAGGATTGCCCTGACGTTACTCGAAACTGCTTTGAAAATCTGCGCTTGCGCCGTGTCGAGTGGAGAGGCACGAATGCGCTGTGATGATGCGCAGAGTCAGTGGAGCTGAGTACTACACACAGCTTCAGTGTGCACGCGCGGGGAGCCACTCATCACGGCGCAAGCGAGCCTCGACATTGCGCAAACGCAGTTCCACGATACACTGCAGAAGCGCAGGATTTCAAAGAGGATAAGAGTGACCTTATATCACTGTCACCATTCTCTAGTTCTGTCAGCAGTTGTTCCTCCCTAACGCACATACACATGTGAGCATGCATGCTTTTGTAATGGGAACAGTAGAATAAAGGCACATTTAAAGGAATGCTCATTTGTCGTTCGATTGGATTGTTCATTCTGGCATTAAAATTATTATTAGCTGCCCATCGTCCTATGTAAACCTGGCATGTGCTGCCGATAACGATGATTAACGATCATTCTATGCAGACACAATTCTGGTCGACCTGTCTAAAACCATCTATTGAATGACTACTGATTGGCTTGTATATTGCTGATTGTCTGTTTTTTAACAGCTACAGTTGACAGGTGTAAAAGCAGCTTACGACACATCTGGAAGTAGCCCATTTTCTCTTGAGAATAATGGACTGACCATGTTTAAATCCAACATGTCCCGATTTTCTTTTCTCCACCATCTGGAGGTCGGTGGTCGGACAGTTTTGTTGAACTTAAGTTTGGCTGATATACATCTAATGTCTACAGCCACGTTTACTTTGTCAAGAATTGTTCTATGTCCAGCAAGAGTTTCACTGCTTCAATAATTAAGTTGTGTCTGCTTTACTTGGCCATAATGTGACCGCATGTTATCATCTTCATGGCTACAACAGACCCTACTGGGTTCTACTGAACCAAGATTCTTCTGATTGACAGGAAAGTATTCTTCTCACTTTGACAAATAGTGTGAAAACTGAAAAACCGGTTTACAATGGCGCTCTTTGGTTTTTGGCAAGAGTGGAGTGATACGTTAATTCACATACATTTTTCATGTTAAGAAAATGCTGGTAAGAATCCTAGATAAGGATGGCGTATTCTTCACACTTTCCAATGCCACCCATCTTATGTTTTACAAACTATGTCCTTTCCGATCTTTCCGGAAGTAGAAAGATGGAGCTCAAGTCATCCTATGTCTCAATCTGAAGGACTTGTCATTCACTGTTATGTTGTGATGGTTCTCATTTTGGGCAACACCATATCTTCATACCACAAATGACCAATCAAGCTCTGGCTTCATGTATAATTTGATCATGGATTACTTTCTATTAGTGCCACATTGTCAAGTTGCTGCTCTATCCCAGGTCCCGGCTGATTTTCTGCGAGTCCTCTGCTAGGCACCAAAACAGCATTTTCTGCTAATGACTATAGCTAAGCCAGCCCCCTCCTGTTTATTTTTCGGATTGACTGATGAGGCGGTGGCTTAGTTATTGAAGCAAGCGGTCAGCTCCCTTTCCTTTACACACTTCTCAGGAAATGATGTCCTGTGTCAAGCACTGAATCGGAAGCGTGTGGCTGGGACTTGAGAGAGAAAAGCGAATATACTATTTTAAAGGTGATTTATGTTCTCTTTTTGTTTTGTTTTTTGCTTGGAAAACTGTTTAAAATCTCATTCTAGATCAGCTGGCTTTTAAAGGGAAGACACAGCTGAGGAGCACAGATCATGCATGCGCTCGCAGCACAGGTAGACCTGCCCAACCGGTCTGTATGAACAGGTGTGGCTCCGGAGGACGAGAGCAAGTTCATTTAAAGAGACAAAAAGAATTTATAGGCGGTCACACCTTCAAGTTTAGTATTCCCCAAGGCAAAATAAAACATTGGCAAAGCTATGTCAAGGTACGGTAATCATATGGCCTGGGCCAGTAGAGCAGCTAGGTGTGCAGTTTTCTGAGCAGGTGGAGTGGCTGCAGGGCAGGAGGCTGATGTATGAATATCATCAGGAGTCCATCACAAAACACGTTAGCTGACTAGCCATATCTCTAGGAGAGCAAAGGTTGCTGGCTCTGTTTTTCTCTTTCTTCCTTGTGGTAGACTGGTGACTTTATTGAGGTTTTATGGTCCTGGGTAGAAAGGCGCTTGCATGGATTTGTGTATTTCTTCAATATTTTCATCTATTATGTGCTAATTTTTTACAGCTAAACATATCCATACACAGCAGGATTTTTGGAGAGCAAAGCCTTAACATAGTGTTGTCTTGAGATAACCCTTGTTTTTTAACCATCCATTACATTACATTAAACCTGAAGCCTAATATTGTGTAGGATCCCATCTCTGACACAAAGATGTTAAAGACAAATCAACACCTTGAACTGTCTTGTTCCTTTATTCTACATTCACACGTCCGTGTCCATTTATACATTCGTGAGAAACTGATCATTTTTCCCACATCATCAATATTGCATCTGATTTGCATCCATTTTTTTTTCACTTATCTGTTTTTTCTTTGTTTTTCCCACTGAAGCAGATAGACTTTCTAAGCTTCTTTTTTATCCATTGACTGTTAAGAATACATCAGTGAAAAACAAAAAGAACCAGACAGCACGTGGACTTGTCACCTGGCTGTGTGAATGTATCCTTAAGAGAAGCACTCCCATCAATGTTCATCTTCTTAATATATTGCAATCCTCATATTATATAGCACTGTGTACTTACAATTGCTCATTTTGTCTTTCTACCCAGATAATTCTTCTCTTTTCCATTAGGTCTATGGCCTCATGTGATTAAAAACTGACAAGCTGAATCCTTCTAAGCTCTATGTAGAAACAGGAGGTCAATTTTCCCTGCATGAGTCATAAGTCACTGCAAAAGTCCCTGGCAGGGGGAGGAGGAGCTTGGTCAGGAATTGTAGAGGGGGATGATAAATGCAGGGACAAGAGCCTTCCTGTTTCTGCATAGAGCAGAGAAAAGAGAATTAACTGGGGAGAAAGGCATAAAGAGCAATTGTAAGTACACAATGCTGTATAATATGATGATTGCAGTATATTAAGAGGATAAAAACTTTGGGAGGAGTGCTTCCTTAAACCATTTCCTTTGGGAATCTGATTTCCATGAAGGGTTGCACTTGGTCTGTACAATGTTTAGATAGTTGGTTTTGTATCAAATGAATGTGAGGACTCCAGGTTTCCCAGCAGAACATTGCCCTGAGGATCACACTGCTTCTGCCAGCTTGTCTTCTTCCTAAAGTGCAGGCTGGTGCCTTCTCTTCCCCAGGTTAGCGGCGCACACTTGGTTACCAGCTCCCTGCTCAGCGGGCTGGTATCCAACGTACACTGCGGGTAACTAAGCGATGTTACCTGCAGTGTCGCTGTCCTGATCGCTGTCCTGATCGCTGCCTGTTTGGCAGCTCAGCAGCGATCATGTAGCGACACACTAGCAATCCTGACAAGTGCATATCGTTAGAATAATCAAACTTGGCCAACAGCACAACAGTCTATGGATGCACGTTCTAGTCCTCCGGATCCAGGGGGACAACAATATATCAAATAATAAATGAAGAACAGCATACCAATCCAGGTGAAGATCAATTCATTTCTTTATTTTGCCAGATGCGACGTTTCGACCTCCATGCTTGAAAAAGACCTATGGAGGTCGAAACGTCGCATCTGGCAAAATAAAGACATGAATTGATCTTCACCTGGATTGGTATGCTGTTCTTCATTTATTAAAGTGCATATCGTTCTCGGGATCGCTGGTGTATCGCTAGGTGTGACGGGGCCCTTACCCAGCTGTCCACATGTTATAAAGGAAATCATGATCCATCAGATCAGGCCTCTTTCTTTCATTACCCCATGGTCCAGTTTTGAAGCTAAGTTATGCATTGTAGTCACTTTGGCAGGGGTCAGCATGGACACATAAACAAGTTTGGGGCAGTTTTTGATACAAAAACTTATCTCTGAGATCAAGATCTGTTTAAGCAGGTCGTAAACAGGGCAATTGACCAGGTGTCCCTGAGGGCGGCAATCCCAGGACCAACATGTATAGATCACTGATTCCTTCAATGTTTTTGACCACCTAACAATTGACCAGGTGTCCCTGAGGGCGGCAATCCCAGGACCAACATGTATAGATCACTGATTCCTTCAATGTTTTTGACCACCTAAGAATGTAAAATGCCTTAATTCTCTGCAGTAATCCCCCTGTTTTTATCTGAGTTTTCCCATCTTTTTAAAGATGTTTTCTGCAGCTTTTTAAGAAGCTAAAGTTAAACTAATTTTATTATCATGATATACTGTATAGTATTCATTTTTTTTGGGTGTAATACATTTTGAAAGGTTTAAAAATGACAGGTGCCAATTTTTCTTGTTGCCAGGGATCCCATTTTTATGAGAAAACTGTACTTGTGCGAGATTGGACCAGATGGGCTAATCTCCCCATTCATAAACTATGAGCAGCTGTGTTCCCTGTCCCATTTTACCAGTTGTTCCTTCCATGGATGGATATCTATTGATAGGTGCCTTAGATCCTTAGGCTTGGCCATTATTTCCAACACCTGTCAATAGATTAAATGTATGGCTGATCGGTGTATGCCTACATAAAGGAATTTCGGCTTGCCTTGGTGTCAGAAGCTTTGCCTCAACATTTAGCATTTCTCAAGTCCGGTCACTGTGTAACCAGTTTCTGCACCAGTGAGCCTGTCTTGACAACTATTATATTCCAAATAATTGGGGTAACGGCTGCTAAGACGGCAACTAGTCTGATAGATATGTACTGTTCACATGCTCATGTGGACAATGATTTAACTTTTAGTCCTTCCCATTGTGAATGGTAGAAGAAATATTCATAAAATACAGAGGAACTACCAATCCAAAGTAACACACAAGGATAGTCACCTGGAATTCAGTGTACAGTCTACACAAAAAGTGGGTAACAGTTGCCAAGCGCATTATCAAACGCATTCCTAAAATCCAAGCTCCCATGATTCAGTGAGAAGTTAGTTTTCCTCTGTGATTTACAATTTAATGCCTACAGACTACATATCTCCACAGCAAGATCTTCAGACATTGAGCCAGCAAGGCATGCCTCAATATGTGAGCTCTGAAGCCAGAAGAATTGAATATGCAGCTTTGAACTGTGTAATACATTCCAATATTCAGTATTACTATTTATTTACAAATTTACTTAAAGGGGTTCTCTAGGACTATTTTATTTATAGTTTGTTACTATGGGCCTAAAAACATACAGGCAGGTAACCTTCTGGTTCTGCCAGCGATTCTATTGCTCCATGTCAACAGAGACCTTCTTCTCATTCTAGGCTGTTCTGTCAATGGAGAGCGACTGCCGACGTCAAGCTGATTGACAGCTGGCTCTCTGCAGTTGGACAGCAGGGAGACGGCAGTCAATCAGCATGATGATCGCCATCACTCCCCGTCAACAGCAGATGTGAAGCCGCTGCTCTGTTGACGTGATGTCAGTGGAAGCCGCTGAATTGCCAGCAGGAGCGGTTCGTGGCTGCTCTGTGTCGTCAGAGATTGACTCTAGACATAACAGGCAGGTAGGGCTAGAGAATATCTTCCCAATTGCTAAGGTGTCTGACCACTAGAACACCCACTAATACCAAGATTAGGGCTCTGAAGATCCCGGCCTGTTTGGAGCAGAGATTGAGCAAGAAAATCACCGTTCCATTCATTCTTGTTGGACTGCTGAGGGTAGCTTACAGCCGCGATAACCTTGGCACAATTCTTTGAAAAGATGTATTCAGTGTCGGACAGTCTTTGAAAGCTTGAGCTGCAATTTGCGTTTGTTTAGTGCTCGTGTTGCTAAAGATATAAATGAGACTGGACTCCAATGGAGTCACCTGTTGAGTTATACTAAACCCTAAGATCTCATGCACAAACCTAAGATGTGTGTATATACCTCTACAGCCTATGGGATTCTGTATCATGAACCGGTAGAGACACCTGCCGATTTGCTTTTCCCCCATTGTATCCAGCGTAACCTAAGCTCTGCGCTTCCGTATGGGTACCGTCTACTAGCCCTGTATTTTATTTATTGCAGAAAAAGCTAAGCTTTAGTCAAACTGTATACTTTTTTTCCCCACTAATGTCACCAGATGCATTGCAGTGGATCTGTTCAACCAGAGATATAGACTCCTCAGACTTGTACCAACCAGTGAAAGCCATATAAGTGCTCCAGTAGTCGACCTCATTGTTTCCATTCATTTTGTATCACTTTTTGAATTTGAGATGTACGTCGTGATCTAATGGTTACCTCACGTGACATCCTGCAAGAAAATGAATTTCTTCAATTCTAAGCAACTTTCTACTTTCAGTCTGAGACGAAGCGAGAATATACTTTTATTTTCGGCTCTGGTCTATTTATATGCCAGTTAGAGATTTTTCCAATCATCACTACCTTGTTAGTTTGCTTTAAACTTGCAGATAATTAAAGGGTGCAAGTCCTAGAGAAGAAGGGTTAATAATTGACTAGTCTTGTATTACCCTCTAAAGGTTCCTGTAGGGAAGTGGCGCCTGAATAAACTTTGGAAGTTACTCTTTTACTCTTGGAATGCCGAGGCTGTTAAAATATAACCCATAAAATCAGAATCCGGGCTATAAAGGATGATTGAAATTAGAACTGAATTTTTTTTTCAAAATCTTGGTTTTTGTGAGCAGCAAATCAGTCTGCAAATGAAGGTATTACAAGAATGACTATCATCCCGAACACTTACTGCTGCTTGCTGGAGCTCCAGGACTAAATCTACTGTTCTCCTCCTTTTGTTTGCTCCATTTTATTTTTCTCCTTTTCCATGTTCCCTTGTCAGATCTATGTGCTGTGGATGAATCTGGTACTCGTCCTTTTTCTTCTGGGTTGATGAATTCTGGCCATGTGTGATGCAGCAGCACGTGTAGTTGTATGACAACACGTTGGTCGCCGCCCTCATCGGAGCTTCTAATGGATCCGAAGTGCGTAAGCCTAATAGTGCAACCAGCAGCGAATAGATGACTTCCAGCATGTGCTCTGTGAGTCCTCTGATCTACAAGCAGAACGAAATATACACCCAAAAATTTTCGACTTGACCTTTTACGTATTTTTTTTTTCTGAGTGATGTGGGCAGTACGTGATTTATATTAATCACGTCGACCAGAAGTGGAAGGAGATTGTATTTTACTGTTTGGAATAGGACAATATTTTACCCAATTTAATAGATTACATGCTGGTGTCATCACTCGAGGGTTAGATTTTTCCAGTGGGACACAACAAATCCCCACCGACATGTTACTGCTGTAGAAGTAACGTTACGTTTGTTTCATGAAATGTAAATTGTGGTCATAAAGTGGATCTAAAATCCGAGAATTACATAGGCTACACTGTGATGGGGGACCGCGTATATGCTCAGGAGCTTTTCGGGTTGGTGCTATGGAGAACTGGAATGTCACATTTCAAGAACATGTTGACATTATACAGAGCTGTCCTGAGAAAAACAGGAAAGACTCGTCCAGTCAATCTTCCATTTAAAGAAACAGTGAAGTATGAGAATAATTTGAATAGTGAAGTAATTTTTTTAAATTCTTATTTAGTGAGATTTTTGAATATTTCTTTAAACAGATTTTGGAGTTCAGAAGTTTAAAAGATC